>VZTJ01001500.1:556715-589956 GCA_013397795.1 Orthonyx spaldingii | reverse complement strand
GGGGAGGAGGGGGGAGGATGAGGAAAAGCAGAGGGAGAGGGGAAAGGAGATGGAAAAGAGGAGAAAAGGAGAGGGAAAAAAGGAGAGGGAAAAGAAGGAAACGAGGAGAGAAAAGAGAGAAGGAAAGGGGACAGAAAAGAGAAGGAAATNGGAAAGGGAAGGAAAAGAGGAGCAGGAAAAGAGAAGGAAAAGGAAAGGAAAAAAGATGTCGAAAGAGCAGAAAAGAGGGGGAAAGGAAGGGGGAAAGAGGGGGGGAAGAGGAGGAAGGGGAAAGAGAAAAAGGAGGGGAAAGAAAATAAAAGGTGCGTGGCGCTGCAGTGGCAGCCCCGGGAAGGGGGGAGAAGAGGGGGCTCCTGGAGCGATGCTGAGCAATGTCAGCTGTGCCCAGCCCCGGAGCAGCCCCCGAGCCCCGCTGCCTGTCCCCGGGGCGTGTCACACGGCGGGCAGCGCTCAGAGCGCGATTTATTTCATTTCCCATCCGTGAGTCACAACAAATAACTCTGTGTGTGTGTGTGTGTGTGTGCGCGGCTCGGCTGCAAACTCTCACCTCCCGAGCAGCGCCGGTACCACCCCAGCAGCAGCACTGGCTGCTTCCCAGAGCCCCGGCCCCCCTTGCCAGGCAGGCCTCCAGGTTTAATAAATGATACTCAGCCCTGTAAGAATGTGTATTAGTGGCTTGATGGACCAGAGCGGCTCCACTATGCATGAAGCATATTAAACATCGTATCGACCCTCGCTTTCCGCCGCCGTAACATGCATAGCAAACAGGCTGGGGCCACGCTGCAGCTGCTCTCGCACGCCGGGCACTCGGCGAGGCTGGAGTGACACCAGGGACAGCTGCTGGGGGGTTCTGCTGGCACAGGTAGCTCCCAGAGCAGAGCCCAGCTCGCCTGCAGTGATGGGAAATCGGCGTAGCTGGGACAATCGGGGTTGTCCCGGACGCTCTGCCTTCGCCTCCCTGTGTGGCACATCCGTGGAACGCTCCCCAGCCTTATCTGCCCTGATTTACTCTGTAATTGGCAAAGTGGCTCGTGCCATAAATATTAGTGAGCGAGCAGCTCCTCCTATAAAAGTGAGGCCTCTTATCTGCCATCGCCGTATCCCCGCGTGCCCTTATCGCTCCATCTCCTCCCTGTCACTGGAGGATCTCAAGCCACACAGGAGAGGCTCTGGAAAGGCCCCAAAACCCTGGATTTCTTCTACAACTCTTCTGGAAGAGAAGAGAAGAGAGAAGAGAGAAGAGAAGAGACGAGACTCTGCCCTTCCTCCAGAGCACAGCCACATGGGGATGGTTGGATGAGGGGTACACAGCTGGCAACACCCCAGCATCCCAGTGTGGATCAGTTTGGGACCTGTTCCACCAGATGCATTTGAAATAAAAAAAATCCAAATCCATTCCAATCCACCTGAAGAATAAAAACACCAAAAAGGACCCATCTTGTGTCGGGCAAGCGGCTGCAAACTGACACTCAGGTGGAGCTGCAGAAGTTAAAACAAAATAAAGCGTCTTGGATCCTTTTAATCCTCTGCTCCTGTAATTTCAGCATGTCCAAACAGATTTTGGTGTGTGTTTATAACTGGTAACTTCATTTGCTCCCGGGCTGGGACCTTAAATGCCAAGTTTCATCTCCAAGTCAGTTTTTAAGAGTGAGTTACATTAACTCCTGGGAGAGAAGGGGAAAAAAGGAAACACGCAAGGATATAAAAGAAAGCTGGGGGTTGTCAGAAAAAGCAGGCTCAAAGTCTCTAAGAGTGCAAAAGGCACGGATTTCATGGATACCTGTGTGCAGACTGACAGCACAAAGGTAGAAATCAGTTTCCTGATACACAAACTGAAGCTCATCTGTCTGATAAGGGCAAACACAGCTCGGGGCAGAGCTGGGCTCTCACTGGGCTCTCCTCACCCCAGTGGCCTTCAGGGCTTTGAGTGTGTCCATCACCAACACATGGGGTGGGAATCTGGCCCCAAACCCCCATCCCAAAGCACCCTCAGCTCCGTGGCTGCAGCACATCCCAGGGTTATGAGAGCCAGGGCTGAACATCCACCTTTGCAGACTCCAGCACAAGAAATTACCATAACCAGGACATTTCACGCTCCTCTCCCATCAAGCTGTTTAGAGCAAATTAAATTTCTCCCTAACCAGGCTGTAACAGTTCATGTTAGATGTGGATCTAAATGTTAATTGCAGTGACAATAACAGGTCTGATCCTGCAATCCTTATTTGGGTAAAACCTCCCACAGAAGCCAAAGGAATTTTGCCCCAGAGAAGGCAGCTGGATGCAGTCCCACATTTCCAGTCTCTTGAAGATGCCAGAAGGTAAGCCAGGATATTTCTGTGATGTTACAAACCTTCTCTTTTCCTTTCCCCTCCCTTCCACCTCCCCTGAGTTCTTTAATGCACTATTAATTTAATAAGCTGCCTAATGCTGCGCTCACCTTCAGCCTTGCACTTCCCAGGAAGGACTTCAATCATCGTGGGGGGGGGGCACGTTCAGGTGGTTTTGGCAGGTCATTGCCTTGTACTTCTGGTCGATGCAGGGATGCTCCAAGGTCCTGAGCTGGCTGGGAAACTGCTGCTCTTGTCCTCTGCACCCTCCAGCCTGGGATCCTGAGAAAGGCTGGCTGATAAAACAGAATAATTTGGGGGGTGCCTGGCCTCATCTGGGCAGCTCTCAGTCCCAGCACTCAGTTCTGGCTGAATTTGGCAGAGAGAGACACTTTGTTCATGAGATACACAGGTCAATTAGGCAAAGGCTTCTCCTTCCATCTCCACACTCCCACCCCATTGGGGCAGAGGGATCCAGGGGCACGTGGGCCTCAGCAGAAGTTTTGGGAGCTGAGAATGCCTTCAGAGCTGGGCTCTTGGGCCCAGTGAGTGAATTTGGAAATCACAGCCTCTAGGATTTTTTGTCTAAGTGGTTCCGGCTTATCTTGTCCATAACCCAGAACTGTCTGATGGGACACAAGAGCAAAACCTGCTGTGCTTCCCCTACTGTTTTATGCCCTCCTGCACAGCTAGGAAAAAAAAAAAAATTAAATCTATTTTCCTGCATGGCTGCATTTTGTTACAAATTAAAGAAAACATAAAAGTAAAATCTGAGTGAGAAAGGGTAAAAGCAGCTTGTGGGCTGTGTCTGGGCTCCATCTCCATCTCCACCTGGAGCCTGTGACAAGTGGCCAGAGGTGCCATGGTGTGGGAGCAAGGGTGGCTGTGGCCACTGGCCTGGGGCTTGTGGCTACAGAGTCCCTCCCTGAGCAGGCAATGTGTGACTCTGGTGATCTGGTTGCATGTGAGAGCTGAGAACAAAATCCAGCCAAAAATAAAGACACTTCCCACTCATGCAGAACTTGTGGGACTTTCCCAGGCTCATCCTCGCCTCCAGGAACCTGCTCTCCCCAAAGTCACTGCAGGTTCCAGGGCCAGGACCTGTGTTCCCCGTGTCTCCCAGCAGAGTGACAGGAGAAAAATCCCTGCACTCTGTAACTCCTGCCTGGCTCTGTAGGTCTTCAGGACAGGACCTACCCCATGTTCTCAGGGGCAAGAGGAGCTCACAGGTTGCTTTTCTTCCCACTGGGAAGGACAGAGAGACACAACAAGACTTTGGGGGGCAGGTCAGACACTCTGGAGCCTGAAAGTGGAGTTAGTCCCTGAGCAGAGCCTTGCCAGGACTCTCAGCATCCCTCAGACACATCCAAACCCATCCAGCTGCTGAGGGGGGCTCCTGCTCCTCGGGGAGACCCTGCTCACACAAATCAGCCAAGCTCCAGGACGAGCCATTCCTGTCAGTGCTGCAGACTCAAACGGCCTTGTTTTGTTTCCCAGCAGCATTTAACAAGCTGCTGATGTTTGTTTATGAAGTGAGATGCACATGATTTATTTGATCTGCTGGAGAGCTGCATTCCCACGCCCAGGACAGGCAGAGACTCTGCGTCCTCCCCTCTTTTGGGGACTGCTCAGACCAAATCCTCTCTTGCAAAGGCAGAGCTGCACTCTCAGCTGCTTCAGAACTGGACATTAAATGCTTATTAGAGACCCCCAAACTCCCGGCTATGAAGTTGCATTTGTTCTTGTCTGTCCCTGCATGCAGAACAAGTGTTAATAGAGTATTCAGGCTCTTAAAACAGGTTTGGGGAAAAGGTCTCAGGGCACGTGGGCTCTTGTCTGGATCCAGCTTGAATAATCCTGAGGGAGGTTTCTTCCTCTCCTTGTGCTTTTCTGGTGGATTGAGTTTGGCGTGTCTCACCTGGCTGGCAGGGACAGTGGCTTAATGAACTGCTTCACAGAATGACTTTACAAATGGAGAGTCTGCTCCTGCCTTTTTTAACACCTGGAGATCTCTTTATTCCAGCTCATCACCCAGAGCAGGGCCTGGCTGCCAGAGAAGCCAGCAAAGAAAGCATTAAGGGATGGAAGATGAAACGAGCAGCACGTGAGCTGTGAGATTTACAGCTCTCGGGGGGGAAAGCACACGGAGCATCACCCATCCTGCAGTGGGACAGGAGCCAAAGCTCACCTGGTGGGAGCCAGGCAGTGCCTGGGCAGCAGCAGAAGCTCAGCCCACGCTGCTCAGACCCCGCCTGATTTCCACCAGGGCTGAGGATGTGACTGAGCCACTCAGAGCTCCTCTGCTGGCCTGCCCCTGGTCCCTGCATACAAAACACTCTGCAAATGAAGTGTGAAGATAATATGCTTTATCATGGGCATTTATTACCCGTGATTGTGGTATAAATCTCCCTCCATTCACATACATATACATAAGGTGTATATAAATATGCAGTATCCGGCAGAACCCAGAGCCTTTTTGATGATGTCAATGTAGCCCCCATAAAGATAGTGGGAAATGATTCATAATATTTATATGACAGACATGATATGAACTGTAATAGCCTGTTGGGATCGAGAATATCCATAGGTCTCTGCCAGCCACAAATGTGATTTAAATATTATATATGTGGCAACTGTAGCATTAGTAATATGATAGCTGTTATTGATAGTGGTCATAAAATGCAGTAGTTTTGCACTGAAGAATGTGAAAAATAATCTAGTGGTTTTCCTAATGGTCTTCCCAGCAATGCACTGAAAGGAAGTGTACTTTCAATGCCTCCTTTTTCCTGTGCCTCCTCCTCTCCTCCCCCCACCCCAAATTACCATCACATTCTCTCAGATTACTGCCAGGGCCATATTTTACTCTGCTGATGTCAGGTTGTGGCATCTCATCCCTCTGGGGAGGGCAGAGGGTCCCCGCAGAGCCCCAGGCTGTGTGTGCTGGTGCTTCCTCTGAGAACACGGAGCAGGAGGAGGGCCAGGAGCAGCAGGAGAGGGGCTCAGGGGAGTGGTGCCACTCTGGGAGTGAAGTCTGCACCATGGCAAAGGGTCCCCAGCCAGAATAAATCAGCACAGCCCTGCAAAAGCAACACAGCCTCAGTGATTTATGCTCACCAGGCTTCCCAAGGGATGTTCTGGCACTCAAAAGTGGGAGTGGGACACCTGAATCCTCTTCCTTCCCCTTCCTGGCCTTCTGCACCCAAAGCCTGCCCCAGCCAGGGGTCTGCTGGAGGACTGGAACATCTCGTGCTGCCCTGCCCCAGTGGGGAGCAGCAGGAGGATGGATGAAGGCGCCTTGAACCTTCCATGGGCACCAGCAAGTGCTTACCTGGGCTGGAGCACAGGAGGGCTGGGACAGCTGGGGGTGATCCCACTGATCCCAGGGGATTTGCTCTTTGGCCACCACACACCTCCTCAGAAGGCTCCTCAGGGCACAGCACAGGGGCTGGTGGGAGCTGAGGGACTCCAGGCCACAAAACCATCCCCAACATCCTTCCACGGCTTCCAAAGCAGCAAAGGTCCCTCCCTGCTGGCTGCCAGCCTGCCTTCATCCCCAGAGCAAATCAGAGGGGAAAACCCCTCCAATCCATATAAACCAGTGGCTGCCACAGCCATAAGTTACACCAGTCCCTGGATTTTTCCCCATTAACAGAACCAAGTGAGGGTGAGACTTGCCAGGGTGGGCACCCCAGCTCAGGGTCCCTTGGGTGACACAGCCTGGTCTCACCCAGCAGGGTTTGGGAGGCATTCAGGAGCTCAGATCACACCCAGAAATGATGCCTGGTGTCCATCCAGCATCACCACCCTGCATCCAGGGAGCTGCTTTTAAAAGGAGCCCCTGCCAGGGATCAGGTGTTGCTCAAAGGGGTTAACTCAGGATGCTGCACCTGCTCGTGCCCAGGGGCAGGAGCAGCCTCCCAGGCAGGCATTGGGGTGCTGGCTCCATCCTTCCACATCACAGGGAATAAATCAGGGCAGTGAGCTGTGCTCCGAACACCGCAGACCCCAGGGCGAAGCATTGATCAGCTCCCTCGTGTGTAGCCTTAAAAAATAAATTAATTAGAGTCCCGTGAGCGGGGCTTTGCAGAGGGCCCCACGTGTGCTCGGCACTAACGAGGGGTGCAGGGCTGCAGGCTGCCCTGTCCCACCCCTCTCCCAAGGGATTTCATTCCCCAGGATTACATTTAAATATTTTAAAGCTAACGGGATGCACACATTTCAATTAAATCCGAAGCACCGGGCTCTCCATGGACAGAGCTGGGAGCAAGGGAGAGAGAAGCAGTTTGTGCACAAATGGGTGAAACTGGAGCAAGGAGGGGGTGCTGATTTTCCCCAAAAAAGTAGAGGGCAACAGCAACCCACCCTCTCCATCAACCACATGTCCTGCCCTCCCTTCCAGATGATCTCTCCCCATGCTTTTCTAACTTTGACAGCACATTTTGTAAAAGAAAGCAAAAGTCTGTTTGAAAGTAAGAGTCCAGGTGGAATTTAATGACAGTTTTCTCCATCATTTGCATTGCAAGGGACCTGACCTTCCTCTTCCCCACCCCGGTGTGAGCCAGGCATTGCTCCAGGGAAAACCATGGGCCTATTTCTGCTGTCGTTTCCACGAACATAAATCAGGAATTTACTCAGTTGAAATAAGTGGAGCTGCTCCAGTGTAAAAGCAGTGTGAGCTCAGAGTTACAGTGCTATAAAAGCAGTGTGAGGTTAGAATCAGCCTCGCTGTTTACGGGGACGGTTTGAGGAAAGCCTGGGGAAATTAGTAAAATTGGGAACAAACAAAGAGAGAAAAAGAAGGCATGTGATTTCCTGATGATTGGGAAAATCAAATCCTCAAGGCCAGCACTCGGATTCCTTCCTCCACTGTGATGCCTGTTCTGGTGAGCGCTTCTGCCAGAAGAGCCTCCCTGCATTATTCCTCTTCTGCGTGACGCAGCTGCGAGATGCTCGCTATGGAAATGCCGTATAAAAATAAATTGAATCGAGTTAGGGAAACAACTAAAGTAATTTCTTCTCTGTCCTCACATTAATCCATTTAGGTTGATTCTCCGGGTGCTCCAAAGGGGATTTGCTTTGCTGTCCTGTCAGCAGCCACAGTCCCTTCCTCTCCGCTCAAACAAGCCTCGGCACCTCCTCATTCGATGCCTTTTTATTATTCTCCCCCTCTGCCTGCCCCTGCATGGAGACTTCAAGGAGATTTTTTCCAGGGTGATTGGCTTCCCTGGCAGGTTGGATTAAGGCACGATTTGCTCTCAATTGTGACATTCTAACGAGATTCATTTTTGCGGGGAGGGGGGCAAGAATTAAAAGAAGGGAAAACCAAAAACCATCTCGTAAATGAAATAATGACGTGTGAGGCCTGAGATCTAATGAGAAGCCTATCAGTGGCAATCAGAGTTGTTAATGGAGCCCTGTGCATCGATATCTGCTCCGAGGCAGTCACGGCAATTCCAGCGGCACGGGCACGGCGGAGGCTGCGCCGGCATCCCCACCCAGCACGGATTTCTGCCGCCCTAAAATTCTGCGTTGTGTTTCCGAGAGGATGAATTCCAGAAAGTCCCAGGGCCCGGGCTGTAAGTAGGTCAGGCGAGATGTTCATCGCCACGGTCTCATATGGCCTCGCAGTCTCCGTGCCCCGCGGCGAGGATGCAGAGCGAGCAGAAAATAGCACAGGGCCGGGGGAAAAGGGCTCCATCCTCCTGCCAGGCTCGGGAATGGGCACGGGGGGCACCCCAGGGCTCCTCCCCGTGCTGGTGTGGCTCTCGCCCCACCCAGGGACGTTGTGGAGACAACTCTGGTCCATCCCTGCTTCGTTCCCGCTGAGTCTGTCAAGGTGCATTGGAGTATTCCCACAAGCTGCCTCTGCGAAATATTCCCTGCATTATCCCAGGAAAATCACTGCCACGAGGCGTGAGTAATTCACCCCTCGGTGCTGGTGAGGAGCCCTGCTGCTCTGAGCTCGGGGGCAGCACTGCAGCACAGCCACCCCTCACAGCAGCTGGAGGAAATGCTGATTTTTTTTTTTTTCCCTTCTCAGCCGGTAAAAAAACCCCAGAATTTTCCATGAAAAGGTGGGAAACCCCAGAATGACCCTCAAACTGGAGCAGTCCCCAAGGTAGGAGGTTTTGAACTTGGCTCTCTCCCACTGCCCCAAGCCCTGACCTCTGCACTGCACAATCCCCCGTTTCCTCCTCCTCCAGAGCCCAGGAGAGTTTCTCTGCTCTGTTGTTTCAGCCCTTTGGAATTTCCCTGCAAAAATGAAAGTCCACCAGAAAAATTCCCTCTCGGCTGTGTCCCACGGGGGGCTGTGGTTGCCCAGGATGCCCTGAGCGGGTCTGGGGGCACAAACCCTGCTCCATTCCCCTCTCCTCCTGCCTGGACAGCCCAAATCCTGTAACGCCTCCAAAAGCACCACGATTTGCTTTGGGAAAGCAACGCCTGGATCATTCCCCTCCGCAGCTCTCGTGCCTCCCTCTCCCAGCACCGTGATTCCCAGGATGCATCCCGGAAAGCAGACTGCCAGCTGCTGACACCGCACGTTTCGGGGAGACGGAGGCGCAGCGCAGGGATCTCCAGTGGAAATCATGGGACAATCCAACACAAATATTTCAAAAGAGGTGGCAGGAGGGGGGATGGAGAGCAGCTTTGTGGGGGGGCAGATTCTGCTGCCATTGACACGATGGGAAGCCGGACGTCACTTCCCAGCCTGGAGTGACCTTGGCTGGCTCCCCCAGTTTGACTCAGATTTTGTGGCAGCGTCACCAAGAGCTGGGTCTGACCCCCTGAGGTTGGAATTCCAAGAGAGTCTTTTCCTGAAATATCTTGAAATCTCTTGGTTTGCTCCCCCAGCTCCCAGCACTGACCTCAGCTCCCAGGGGTTTGTACCCCCTGGCACAACTCTGCTCCACAGACACAAGAAATCCAAACTCAGCCTCAGCCTCAGAGTGCTGGGCACAGCCTGAAAATGAAATGCCCTGGACGTGGATGGGCAAGGCAGGTAACAATTCCCTTGGCTTCTTTGGGAACGTCTGGGTTTGCTGCTGCTCCAAGCAGTTTTCCATCCTGCTGTTGGGTGCACCACAGAAACACAGTTTGTGGCCCACCGTGCTCTAGGGAATATTATCATGCTGAAGAAATTCCAAAAATACATTCCAGGGGTGCACAGAGGGTCCTGCTACCTGGCAGAACAGGAGTCCTCCACTTCCAGACCCCAATTCAGCATCAGCTGATGTGCTGGAGGCAGGAACGATTGGCCTGTCCTCATTTCTGCCACTGAAGTTTTTCAGCATTGATGGGGACCATGGAAGGCAAGGACCAGCACAGTTTTATTTCCCGTGACTACTTTTTCTCAAGGATCAGTGATTCCAGGGGTTTTTGCCAGATGAACCCTGGTTAAGTAAGTGTATCTTGGCTTTGCAAGGCTCTCTCAAGGCTGAGGACTGGCTCGCGCTCAGCATCTCAGCAGGCACCGAGTTTGAAGCTGGGTTAGATGTGGTTCTGGGCTTTGTATCCCTCTTGAGGGGGCTGGGCTTAAAAACTTAGTTTTGGCTTTCTGAGCGTGTGATCATTCCCTAATTCATCTTAAATACCTTCCCCGTGTGGAAAGCGAGGCTCAGGAGGGTGCCAGTCCCAGGGGCACCAGTCCCAAAGTGCTGCATGCCCTGCTCGGGGCAGAGATCCATCCCCCAGCACTGCCAGGTGTGCTGCTCTTGATGCTCCAGGCTGGAGCAGGCTGCTCCCAAACAATCCCTGGTTCTGCACCCACAGCTCAGCTTTATCCAGAATTTTGTTGGTGCTCAGGTTTCTCCATCGAGCGCTGCAGCTCCAGCAGGGATGTGGCAGAAACCATCAAAGCCTGAGGAGAAAAATGGGGACAAAGGTGTCCAGGCCTGCGGGGACAAGGGGCTGTCCTGTCCCTGTCCCTGTCCCACACCATCACCACTTCCAGACCCTCCCTGGGGCAACTAACAGAGCTCAGATCACCTCATTACACCAGTGGGTACCTGCCCTGTTATCACCATGGCTCCCCAACATTCAAACCTCTTTAGTTTTCAGTCCTGACAGGGGTTTTTAATAACCTGATGAGGACCCTGACGTGGCCAAGGCAGGGTAATCAGAGCTTCTGGGTTTGCCACAGAAGCAAAATGCAAAATGAAACATTTTTACAAATAATAATAAAAGTGTTTGTGAGCTGCACGATGCAGGAGCTCAGTGTTGGGGTTGTTGCTTCGTTCCAGAGCGCTCTCCTGCTAAATCTTTTCTGATATTAAAGCTGGCTCGATAGGGTCCTGATCCCTGGTTGGAACATCAATATTACTAATAAATAGAAATAACAAGTGAGGTAAAGGGCCAGACCAGCCTGACCTGCTTTATGAATTAATGTAGTGAAAACTGGCCCTTCTCCTACAGCCTTTATGTACTGCAGGCACATACATGAACATTGTACACATTTATTGGACATCAGAGCTTTGGAATACGGCTGGAGCCGTGCTGTAACCTAATTACTGCCTCACCACAGTGTGCCAGGGAAAAGTGGGAAAGGCCCTTTGGCTTTCAGGGTTGCTGTGAATGAAATCACCTCCCCCAGCCAGGAATGTTCTCCAGTGTGGATCCCCTCCAGCCCCGGAGCCGAGGGGTTTCTGTGGGATCCGGGGCTTCTGGTTTGCAGGGATTTTAGCTGGAGTTTGTGGGTCTTGTGGCAAGGATATGCTTGGTTTGGAGCTGGGGCGTTTGGGGGATGGCTGCCAACAGGAGCTGGGCAACCCGACCCCTCTACTCCATACATGTGCTGGTGGCTATATTTATCCATATATCCGTATATCCCTGGCTATATATATCCATATATCCATATATTCATGTCTATATATACCCATATATCCATTTATCCATATATCCATATATGCCTGGCTATATATACCCATATATCCATATATGCCTGGCTATGTTACCCAAATACGAGGGGACAGAGGCCTTGGGCACTGCTCTGCTCCCTCTGTGATTCCTGCGTGCTGGGGGATGGTTCCTGGGAGGTGTGAGGCAGACATGACGGCCGCTCTGGGATGTGAGCTGATCCCATTGTCCCGGTAATGTCCCGTCCCATCCCATCCTGGGAATGCCAGCAGGGCTTTGCACCACGGAGCAGCAATCTGGGGCCGGCCCTGGCTCCCAGACACAGACACCGCGTTGTGTCCATAATTTATAAGCTATTCAAAATTTATCGCCGAGAACAAACTCCGGCTGCGGAAGGGTTTTAAAGCCTTGTTAAGTATTAAAGTGGAAATATCCGCGCTGGTGGGGATGAGGAGCATCGTCCCTGCCTGCCCACCGGCTCAGCCTGCCCCGTGCACACCTGGCAGGGCTCAGATTATCTCTCTACCCACTCTATTTTTCCTTTTCCCCCCATTTTCCCCTCTGTGCTGCCCCTCCATCGCCGCGTTTCTCCAGCCACAGGAGCCCCCGGGTCAGGGGTAGGTCGGGGCTGGCCGTGCCCCCCTCCACTGTCCCCAGCCCCCTCCCTGGGGGGACCCTTGGCTTTGCTGCAGGGGGCCCAGGCCGGGCTGGCGAGGGGCTGACAGAGCCATACAAGCACTTGTCACCCCGGCGGTGACGAATCGGCCCCGGCTGACAAGAATGGATGGAGCTGTTTTCCAGGCTGATGGGGGGCTGGCGTGGGGCTCTGAGGGGCTGCAGGAGAGCTGCTGGAGGTGGGAGGTGAGGTGGGACTCAGGTGGCCGAGCTGGGGCAGCCCCACGCTGGGGATGGGGTTTGGGGTCTGGGCTGGGGCAAATTTAATAAATCCTACGGCAGCCTCCTCCCAGAGCTTGGCTTAATGGGATGCCAGAGACGACAGGGTTGCCTCGATCTGCTCATTCCCTGGGCCTGGGGAACCATCCATCTTGTTCTAACCCTATTTTAAAAAAATATAAAAGGAAAGAAAAGGAGGGGGTGGGGGAGAAAGAAAAATGATAAATCTGTTCAGGGCTTTTGTTTGCCTGCGATTCCTGTAAAGGACAAAAAAATGAAATAAAAGCCAGGCCCATTTTTTCCCTGCTTGGTGTTGCCATGGGATAGAAAGCCCCCCGTTCTCAAGAGTGCAGTGCCTTTGGGGAGGGGAAAACCCCTCGTTAACGTTAGGAGTTGCATCTGTTCCCTGGGTCCGGGTCACTTCCAGCTCTCCAGTTCTCCCTCGCCTGCCTCCCCCACCCCCTCACATTCCCATTGCTAATTTATTTGGCTATCCCTGCCCTCAGAAATCAAAGGGGAGATCCTGGCTCCCAGCTTGGGCTCTCAGACAATGAGCACCACCATGCTGAGAGCATCCCAGCCCTGAGAGCATCCCAGATCTGAGAGCAACCCAGCCCTGGGAGCATCCTGGCTCAGGGACCATGCCAGCTCGAGAAGCTCTCAGCCAAATGCAGGAGGCAGAGGACAGAGCAGGGTCTTGGAGTGGGATGCCTGCTCATCCCTCTGGAAAACAGGAATAGTGATCCTGGGTCACCACTGCGAGTGGCAGGAGAGGGAACTCCCCCTTGGTGCCGTGGGCAGGAAGGGTTTGGGGCAGCATGGCAGGATATTGATCCTCCAGTCTTCCTCTGCTGGAACCTCCGACCTGCCAGGCCTGAGCCCTCGAGGAACCAGATGAACAAACCTCCCTTCCCTGCTCCTGCCTGGCTCTCCAGCTCTCTCCCTGCTCAGGGAATGCATGTGATCAGGACCCAGCGCTATTTACCACATCTAGGAGGGTGAGGAGGCGTAAAAAAAGATCTTTGATGTAACACACTGGCATAAAAACATGCCTGTACAGCGGAGCAGAGGCTCTCCAGGGCTTTGCAGGGTGAGGGAATGGGATGGATATTTCCAATGGCATAGGAATGCACCAGCCTTTGCCCCTGTCGGAGCTCCGAGGTGAAGCGCAGGAGCCATAAAGCAAAGAGCTTCACAGTGAGAGACAAAACAGCCAGAACCAGTGCAGGCAGAGGAGGATTTTCTTACCCAGCCGTGGCTCCTATCTGCTCGGATCCCGTTTCCAGGCTATTTATAACCCAGGTGCCGGCAGCAGGCTGGTGGCTGTGAGCTCTGAGCCCCCGGCACCCGGCGCTTCCCTGCACCACGCTGCCAAATGTGCCCGGTTCTCCACAGACCTGGCTCCAAGAGCACAGGGGAGCAGCAGCCCCGGCCACCTGGGTCTGCTCTGCAGCAGGGAACATCCAGAGGGAGTTTGGGTGAGTGCAGGCAGCAGGGTGGGAAGAAGCGGTGATTTCAGCTGGTGTAAAACAGGGGTTTGGTGCCTGCTGTGCTAAAGGGCACCAAAACATGGCTGTGCTGCTGCAGGGGGCTTCAGGTGCTGGGAACATGTCCTGGATGGGATGAGCAGCAGGGCTGTGCCATGCCATGCCATGAGGAGCCGTGCCAAGCCGTGCTGTGCCAACTGCACCGTGCCATGCCATGCCACCGCGGCTGGGGACACACTCCTGGATCCCAGGCTGGCATCACGGCTTGGCAGAGGCTCACAACCATCAGAGGCATCCTCACAGTGCTGCTGGCGCTGGCCAAAGCCTGGCGTCGCTGGAAGGAAGCGTGGCAGTTGTGCTGGAAGCCAAGGAGAAGCACAAAATCTCTGTGCACACTCTCAGGATCCCTGGGTAACTTGCAGGTATGGGTTTGCTGGATTGTGTGCAAAAGGCTTCACAGTCCTTATTATAAACACTATAAATAGGTTTGTGGTTCTTCTTTGAGCTTAAGAACAAAAGGCTGTTTCATTATCATTAAACTTGCGTTTGAGTTGCTCTGTGACTGAGTGTCTGGCCTTTTATTGCAAGCCAGGGCTTTCAAAAGCTCCTTAAATGTTAATGTCACCTTTAAAACAACAGTGGCGAGGCCTTTGATCAGCAGCACCGGTCACTTGGTGCAGCTGAAGTAAGAACCAGCCCCTGACTGATCTTGGGGTTTTAATATTTCCCTCTTCCCCCTGCCGACGCCTGGCACCAGGAGAGCAGCCAGGCTTTGATCAGACCTGGGTTTTCGCCATCTCAAAGACCTCCTGCTCAAAGGAGATGCTCGGCGCTGGGTTTCCGTGGAGGAGAGCGGGAAATGGCCAGGCTGATCCTGCAAGAGTGACCCAGCCACGCTGTCCCTGCCTGGCTTTGGGGACAGGAGAGAGGCCCTTCTCCACTGCTTGGCCATGGAGCTGTGGGATTGCCCAGGTTTTGGGGCCACCAGCTGCACCCTGTTGTCTTTGCCACCCACAGTTTGGAAGCTGGCAGGGAACAGGATCATCCCAAAGCCTTCCCCTTCTCGTGGCACCAGCTCTGCCCTTCACCAAAACCTCCCAGCAAAGACCACATTCCCACAATTTATGTCCGTGCTCATCCCACACACATTCCCAAGCACAGCGGAGTGGGGACAGGGTGACACCTGCCCTCCCTGAGCAGGCAGCAGCCAAACGCCGGAGGAAAGCACATTTCAGGTCCAATTAATGCCATCCACGGCTGCGCTGGTGCTGGGCTGGGTACAAGGATATGTTTGCAGAGATAAGTGTGAGTGTAACCTGATGACACAAGTTGCCTGCTTCCAAATGTCAGGCAAAGTTCACCCAACCCATGTGAAACGAGTTAAAATTTAACAGAAATCTGCAAAGTGTTGCGTTGTAACTGAATCCATGATGCGGACGGGAAGCATGTTCAGACACATCCCAAATTTGCCTGAACTATAATATTCTTCTGGAAAAAAAAAAAAAAAAAAAAGGTCGATTTAAAGGAGGCGGCTGCTGCTGCTAAATATGCGCGCGCCCCCTCCTTCCCCTGCTGCAAGGAGAAAGTTCTGTCTGAAAACTTCTGAGTCATCCTGCATCGGTTTTGATGTGTCAAAATTGGTTTAAAAATTCACAGCTGAAGCAGCAGTGGGGGGAGCTGAGCCCAGGCACAGGCAGATGAATGCAAAGTGCTGCAGAGCCGAACCGCATCGGCTCCGCATCCACAACGAGAGCCGAGAGTCGTTGAGGCCGGACTGGGCATTAAGGAGGAAAAAGGCTTTTTGGCTTCTTGACACTGTGATGTGGCTTTGTGTTGTTTTTCTCTTTGCTGGCTGCTAATTCTCCCTTTGTCCTGGCATGGCAGGGTGCAAACCCCTTCAAGCTTTAGAAATGGAAAGTTGTTTTGTTGGTTTTGTGCTCTGTTTCTATGGCCAGTTCAGCCCCCAAGGCCTCCCTACGAGGTCTTTGGGCAGCAGTGGCCAGATGTGACCAGCACAGCCCATCACAGCCCCACGTGGGCTGGGACAACCTCTCCACACCCAAACAGCCATCCCAGTGCCCGTTTTCCTTCCCTTTCCTCGTTCTCCTGACCAAGTCCTGCCCAGGTCCTGCATCCCAAGCCTCAGCTGCCAAAAGAGCCGTGTGACAGTAAAGAGGAGGAAGCAGGAGAAATGAGCTCTGTGCTCTGGCTCACTCGGAGGGTTTTGTCTCTATCTTTTCCATTTAGGGAATTTATTACACTAAGTGATGGATGGAATGGATTAAAAAAGGAAGAGGATGGCCATCACGGTTTGGAATCACTGAAGACAGCCCCTGCCTGGGCCGGCTCCACACACAGCATCCCCATGGATGGATCTGGGGCTTGGCTCTGCTTTATCCCCTGCTCCTTGCCAGTAGATGAAACCTGTGATCCCAAAGCTCCATGCTCCAGGGCAGCTGCACAGCCAGGCTCTCCCCTGGACACAGCAGGAGTGGAGGAAAACTGCGAGGGATGACTGAGACCCTTGTGTGCTTTTACTCTGCAAGGGCTTTTCATAGGGGAGCTAAAAACAAATTTAGCACTTAATGCTCTGAAGAGTAAACACTTAAATACCCTATCATCTGCCCAAGTGCTTTGTTTATTATTCAGAGAAGCCAAACTGAAGCAGTTTTCCATGGAGATGTAGTACCTCCTTCAGAGGAGCCAGCTTAATTAGATCCTGGTTGCAGTGCACGCTGCTCTGTGCTGGTGAGGGAAAGTCAAACAGCTACTTCCAGAGGCCAAACCTTGGCTCCAGCTGCCACCAAACAGGATTTTGGAGAAAGAGTGGCAAAGCTGAACATCTCACTAGTTCAAGGCTGATCAGCACAGGTGACAGGCACAAACCCAACACTGGTGCTGGAAGCGGAGAGGAGTTTTCTCCCAGTCACACCAGTCTGTCCCAGCTTCCACCTCCAAATCCCAGCAGGGACAAACCTGACCTCTAGTAAGGATTGACAATCTTACACAAGCTGGGCTTAAAAGGAAGTTGGGATGAAAGATGCCAGTTTAGGTACTAAATACTGGCAAAGGCCACTCCTGAATTGTGCCTGCCACGAGCGGTACTCCCCGAAGCATAAAATCTCCAGTCTCCCATTTACAAGCTATTAAAGCTGTTACATCCCATAATGGAGCTCCTCAGGTGAAGAAGACAAACAAGGGAAAATGCTGAAACACCACCGCCAGGCCTGACACAGTAACAGACACGGCACAAGAAGGATGTGACACGGGGAGACAAACAGGAGCGAAATTTGTGTCACTGGAGATTACAAGGGCATCGTATATCAGCCATGGAGACGGGCTCTGAGCAGAGCTGGCCTAACCTTTCAGGGAAAAACCTCGGAGCAACAACCCCAGCCGAGAGAAAAAGCAGAGCTGGGGCTCTCTGGTAGCATCCTGTGCTTGGGGAGAGCCAGGGGGTTTGGTGGGAAGGAGAGGGAGAGGCCAAAAATGGCACAGTGGCCACGTGTCTGATGTGACAGATGAAGGTGTTGCTCAGGCATTATGGATACGAGGCTGGAAAATGTTTGTGTGCAGAGATAACAGAGACCTGGGCCGTGGTGTGAGGGGTTTGCACTTCCTGGGCCCAGTGGCATCACTTTGGCCATCGCTGGCTAATCCTGATGTTTGGGCTGGTGGGGCTGCTCTGATCCCCTCCTGAGCCCTGCCCATCACACCCCACCACCCCCAAAGCAGCTCTTTGGTGTCTGGATAAAGATGTGGGGAAGGAGAAGCCAAAAACTGAGTAGAGCCCAAAATCCCAAATCCCACAGTGTGGAGGGGAATTCTGTCCTTCCTGATGCCAGAGATCAGGGGCAACCTCCTACCATGGGGAAGCCCCGTTGTGAGTGGCTTTGTTAACATCAGTGGCCCAGCTGAACCAGCCTGCAGGGCAAGGTTTTACCCACAGCGTCTGGGATTTGGCCGTTCCTGTATCAACTTTCTCACGTTCATCCAAAAACCTGCAAATAGCCATGAAAACTCAGGAACAGGAGAAGGGTGTTGCCCTTTGGTTGGATTTGGTGTAATGTGAGTACTTTGGACTTTGTTTAGCACCCAGATGAATTGCTGGCTTCTTGTCCTCCAGCACAGAACCTTCTCTTCTTGCTCTAAGTGACTCTTTGCAAACATGGGATGTCTGCCCTGTCAGAGTGCAGCCCCCACTCAGCACCTTGCAACTGCTCTTGGAAGTGTCAGAAATTGTTAGGAGAGGCTGGATATGGCCACTGCTGTTTCACAGAATATCTCAGGTTGGAAGGGATCCATAAGGATCATCAAGTCCAGCTCCAGGACTCATCCACATGACCCAGAGCATCTTCTGGGTGCTTGTGGAACTGTGACAGGCTTGGTGCTGTGACCACTTCCCTGTTCCAGTGACATGTCATATGCTGGGAAAGGGAGAAATCCTAAGCAATTTTCCCCCATGGTCACAAAATCAACTGATGACCATGCCATGACCTGAACTTGGGAATATCTGTGTGATTTCCTGCTGGTTTTGGTGTTGGAAATGCCACTGCCAGCCTGCCCCAGGTGCCAGGGTGCAAATCCAAGGTGGAAGAGGATTTAAGGATCCACCTAAGGGTGATGCTGCAGAAAGAGAGGGTCCTGCAGGACCTGGCTGCTCAGCTGCGAATCTCCTGCAACTCCCAGCCCTCATTATTTCACTCCAAGTCAGCGCAGCAGCAGTCAGACTTCAGAGTAAAAACTGTCCTACTTTCAAACCACTGAATGCAGCCCGTGCCTGGGGTTCCTGTTGTGGTGAACACACGCTTCCAGTGGCATGGGCCTCTCAGCTCTGGATGTTTCCCCTCCGTCCTTGGGTTACCTGAGCTGAAATCAGGGTTGATCCGCCTGGCCCTGGCTCAGTAAATTGTGCTGCTGCCTCAGCTGGCAGCAACGTGGGGGCAAGATGACTTCAGTGCCGGATGAACTCATCACAGGAGCATTCCAGCCCTTCACGGAGCGAGTCTGTCACGGGCTCCGTGGGGATCAGACACCCTCAACCTCTGCCTGGCCAATAAAAAATGTCTTTTCTTCTGCAGCCTCACAAAGCAGCGGCTCTGCCTGGAGCCCAGCGGCAGCGGCAGAGCCCCCTTGCCTTCCCTGCCTCCTTTCTTCCCCCTCACACACGGAGATATTGCATTCATTCATCTCGGGGGCCGCGCTGGGCTCGCAGCCTGACAATGCATTATGGTGATGGAGGTCTTCATTTCGTGCTGTCAGGGCCTACAACAACTGCATCCATTACCCACCAGGCCCAACAGGGCCGTTCCCCCAGCTCCTCCACCCCTGGGGACGTCCCTGCCCTGCCACCGTGTCCCACCCGTGGGGCTCTGGGAAGGAGGGCAGTGCCTGGAGCTCCGGGTGCAGGGTAGGGACAGGGGGAGCCGGGAGATGGATGGCCCCGAGCGAGGGCTCGAGCACAATGAGGTAATTCCAGCCAGCAGAGCCTCATCAATCCCCCGGCTCCGGCGCGGCGTCCCCACGGCCGTGGCGTGCCGGGGCCATAGCCCAGGTGTGTGGCTGTCACGGAGATAAAAGAGGCTTAATTAAGACCCAATAAGCTAAGTGATTTGTTATCTCGGAGCAATATATTACTCCAGCCTATCGATCCCAGGGAAGCACGTGTGTCCGAGAGCCACCGGCAGGGCTGGATCCCTCCCTGGCGAATATCCGCCGTGGAATTCCCACTGGAGCACCAGTTCCTGCTGCTGGCTGCTGGAAGAGGCCGGGAATCAGCCCCTAAGATCTCCCCACTGCTGGGAATAACCACGAAAATATCAGGATTTGCTTCTCCCAAGGGAAAACCACGCTGAAATCTGGGAAAAGGCCGTTTCCATAAACCAGCACGAGCTCAGGTGGGGAATGGGAAGTCCCGAGGCCTGTCCCTGTCCCAGGCAGGGCTGGATGTCCCTGAGCAGGGAGCCAGGTTCTGGACACACATCATGACCTTGGTGCTCCAGCTCAGCCACGCACCCCAGAGTTGCTGAAACATTCCCTTCCCAGCTAAGATCAAACCATTTATTTTTCAAAACTTGAAGGAGGGGTGAAGGGGAGAGGGAGGGGAACCCGATTCCTTTAACATTCGAAATGTTAAACTGCTCAAGAAGTTCTTTGATCTTTTGAGGTTTAGCTGCAAAGGGAACACCCTTTCCCCATTGGTTTACTGAGTCACGCTTATTACTTCAATGCAGAAATATCCTTTATGTCAAGTGTATAAATATCCAGCTCTAAGCTTCAGAAGCCTTTTCCTCTTTTATTTTTTTTTTTCTGTCTGCCTTTTTTTTTCTTTTTTTTTCCTGGAGGAGCGTGTTTCACGCTCTCCCGGAGCCGCCTGCACTCTGCCTCGCAGTCACAGTGGCTTCCCAGCAGGAAAACTGGGTGCTCTGCTGCAGGGAGCGCCCAGGGCCAGCCCCCTCTGCATCCTCCTCACATTCCTTGTGGTGAATTCAACAAAAAGCAGGAGTAGGAAAGAGAGTGGAACACCTAGCCTGGAATTGCAGCTGTGTTAGGATTCCAGGATGCCCCAGGATGGGGCATCTCCCGCGGGATGCGCTAAAAAAGCCCGGACTGGGGAGCGGCTGCGCTCTTGCCCAGCCCCGGCTCTCCCACGTTTTCTCCCGCATCCCCGGCATCTCCGGGCGCAGGCCGGGGTTCAGAGTGGCCGCAGGTGCGGAGGAGAAGCCCCGGGCTGGCAGAGCCGCGGCTGGCAGGCGATGCCGGCGGCACCCGCGCCCCGCCCGGACCTCCCGCAGCAGCGGCTGCAGAGCGCCGGGCCGGGCTGCTCCGCTCCCTCCCGCCTGCCCCGCGACTTGGCCCCGAGCTACGTCTGCGACCGGGCTTGTTTGAACAGTATGGATGGCAGGCAAGCCGGAGCTTGAGCAGCGGGAGCCCCGGGAGGGTTCCATTCCAAGGGGAAGGAGGTGGTGGTGCCCCTGCGCCCCGTCTCGACTGAGTCCAGCGCCCTCCTGCTTTGTGTCAGCTTCCGAGCAGGATGCCACCCCCAGGACAGGCCATCCCGGTGCCATGGGTGTGCCAGGTCATGCACAGCGTGTTTAGAACCATGGCACAGCTCAACAGCTCTGGGTTTCCTCCTTCTTCAAGGAAAGACCCCGCAAACCATGACCCTCACTCAGACCTGGGCACACCTAGCCAGGCAAATGGGGCATTCCCGACAGCCTCCCCAGAACGGGGCAGCTTTCCCATCCTCTGCCTTGGCTGACAGGGGCCAAAGCTTTTAGGATCCACATCCCTTCTTCCAGCTCTTGCTGTGAGCTGAGATTGATGCTCAGAGCTACCTCAAGTCACCACCTCTGATGACCACCAAGCAGAGTCCTGACCAGGTCTCTGTCCTGTGTCCCCAAATCAGGAACCACATCAGGGATGACAACCTGGCGAGCTGGGGCAACAACCAGAGACCTCGTCTGACAGAGGGATCAGGGCTGGAACTGTGTCAGAGCTCGCTCAGGGATGTGTGTCTGCCCTGTGTCCCCCCTTCCTCCGCACCAGCATCACCCTCTCGTGTCACTTGGGGTCTCAGATGCTTTTGCTGGAAGTGGCACATCCAGGAATGCCGGGTGGACCCTGATCCATCCCGGGAGCTGGGTGTGGAGAGCTGCCCTGGCCCCTCCAAGCCCAGCCGTGCCCTGGCTGATGAGGCTCCTGGCTAACACCCACCCCTGCGCTCCCTCTTGCATCCCAGCACGGAACCGGGCCGTGCTTTCCATTTTCTCCCCTTTTTCCCCTTTGTTGGAGGTCACACCCCCCTGTTACATAACCAGCAGCCAGCTCTGGGCAGAGCAAGGGAACTTGACATTCACATAACCTGCCAGGCTCTCTCTGACAGGGATTATTAAGTCATTAAGAGTCTGTTAGCAAATTTTCCCAAATACTTTTTGCTTCTTCCCAGGGGCACCTTGATGGTTAATGATCCCAAACTACGGGCTGGGCTTAAATTCACCCACTCCAGTCAAACTATCTGCTCCAGTGATCCTCAGGGTGTGGGAGAGGTGTGGAGGGAGAGGTCAGGAGAATTCCCTTAAGAGAATTCCCTCATGAGGATGCTCCTGTTGAGCGGCAGAGGGAGGGAAGGGTTGGCTGGGGCAGCCCAGGGAGGGGAAGGGGAGAGGTGCCCACCCCAGGGAGGGGTGAGGGGGTGATCCCCATCCTCCCTCGGTAGCACACACCCGCTTTTCTCCTCGGCTGAGCTGGCAGCCCAGGGCGATATTTCTAACAGGCAACTGTATTGCCTAACTGGAGACAGAACAAAAAAATAATCATAAAAAAACCAGTCAGGCAGGCCAGTTGAGTGGCGAGGAGATAGGTTTCACCCACCTGCAGCTGACTTGTCCTCACGTTCTCAGGCTGAGCAGTGTGCACATCAACACCTGAGGATCTGAGGCTGGTGACAAGGGACAGCAGCCTGTGCCACCCCCTGGCCCCAAACCCCCACCCAGGAGCAGCAACAACTCAAAATCCACCCTTTTATCAGGGTACTCATCTCATTTTCGTGCTTGTTGAGAATAAAAATCTGGAGGAAGGGCTACAACTGCAACCCAAGGCGTGGGTAAAGGGGAAACCCCACGCAGACTCCTCTTATTTTAGACCCATGGCTTTTGAAGGAATATTGGACACTTAAAAGGAATTCTGATCCATTTGGCATTTAGAAAAGCCTTCATAATTTTTATGAATATCAGTAAAACCAGCAATAATAACGAGCTGACGGCTACCAGAGTGTGCCTCCAGGTAACTCTGAATAATTTCCACTCGGATAAGCAGTACAGCTCTCTGATCCCCATGACCCCACCGCCTTGAAAGCCCTTTAAAAGACCAGAGGAGGCCGTGATTTCCATCCCAAGCCATTTTTGGTTCATATCTCTGAGGAAGTCACCTGGGTATATCCAACATGAGGCTCAGCATTGGCGTGGGCCTGCAGAAAAGTCCCTGATTTGCCAGGCAAGTGCAAGCACCTCAGTGGTGTCAGCAGACACTGGAGCCCCCAGGCATCCATCCCACAGTGCCCGGGACAGGGAATGGAGCTTTGCAACGGGAGGGAGCAGAGATCCCTCAGTGTCACCAACCCCTTCACCACTGGGCAGAGACCAGGGAATCAACAAGCCAAAAATTCACTTTCTTTCCAAAGTTGCTCGTGGAAGGAGATTTGTCACAGGAGCCTGTTTGCTCCAGAAATAAATCTCCCTTTAAGGCAGGTAAATCTCAGGCAGAATCTGTAAGATACCCTAATGTGGCATTAAGCTGAAGTTAAGGTTATATTCCTCCAGGGATGCCAGATGGGATTTGCTTTCCTTGAAGACAGGACACATATTTTAACTTTAATGGGTTGATGGAGCCCCTTTTATCTTGTAAATATGAATGAGGAAGGGGGAGCTGTTAAATAAATGGAGGGGTTTTACCTGAACCTTTTCCCCTGTCATTGGCTTGGACTGTGCTAAAGACCTTTGTTTTCTCAGCGGAAAACTCGCTCAATCATTCAGAAAGGGAACTAAATGCCTTTTGAGAACATAACCTTTATTTTCCAGATAAATGGTTCACTCAGAGCAATTTGCATGTGGGAAGCTGGTATATGGCACAGGGAAAAAAAAATTATATTTAAAACCCAATAGCAATGTAGGTCATGATACAAACATCTACTGCTGAGATGGCTTCTCTGGGGTTGGAGAGTTAGGGAGCTCAAGGCAATGTGAAAGGATGGGGAGGGTTTGTGCAGCAGCTCTGCTTGGGGCTGCGTGGGTAGAAGGAGGAGTGAACTAATCCGTGGTGGTCCAGGTAAAAGGGGCTGGGCCCTGGGAAGGTGCAGTCAGCCAGGGGAGACGCTCTGCAAAGTGCTCCCACCACCCAACGCCCGCTCTGCAGCCCTGTCCCCAAGGCTGGCTTTGCAAACCCATCCCAGCCCCTCTCTCTTTCCAGAATCGATGCCACCAGAAGTGTCCCAATGCCTGGCAGCTGTCGCACCAACCCCAGGGAAACTTGGCCACCTCTGCCCGGGGAGGGGACCCTGCCCGAGCACAATTCCCACAGCAAAGCCAACCGAGGGAGCTGCTGCTGCCACCCCAACAGGGAGGGACAAACCAGCACCCAAACCATTGAGTCCTGATGGCTCATCTTCCTCCAGCAGCAGGTTCCCCTAAAGTTCTCCAAATCAGTGCACCCCAAAACTCCTCATCCCCCTGTCCAAGCCGCTGAGAATGTTCTCACCGATCCAAATCACCTTATCCAGCCCAGAAACAGCCCCCAGACTTCCAGCCCTTGGGCTGGGAACCACAACCATCCCCTCTACAGTGAGAAAGGACCCTGCGAGGCACCGACCCCGCTGCAGGTTGTGCCCCTGCGGTGGCGCGGAGGAGGCAGCGCCTGGGAAAGGCGCCGGCAGCAGCTGCGGCGGAGCCCGGTGCCAAGCCCAGCTGCTCGTTAATTAGGGTAACATGTTGTCTCTTGTACACACCTCCAAAGACGCTGCATTAGCTTGATAAGTATTTAACACTTGGCACAGGGGGAAATTTCCACTTAGCATCCAGCAGCGCCGAGCAGCAGGGAGGGAAAGGTGGCACAGGCAGGGCAGGAGGCGGCACAGCCCTGGGGATCCAGCCTTGCCCTGCTGGGGCAACCTCGGGCAGGAGCAGAGGGGTTTGCGGGCTCTGCCATCGCACTTGGAGCTTCCAAGCCCTGGCTCTTCTCTGGGTTTAATCCACCCCTCTCCTGGGGGTCGTGGCTGCTCGTGCCTTTCCGTGAGAGGCTTTTGGAGCGTGCTGGCCGTGACGGGCGCGCTTTGTGCCGCGGTGCAGGTACCGTGCAAACGCGCTGCCGCAGCCCACGTGCTGCTGCTGAGAGACATCTTCATCTCCACAGCTGCCTTCCTGAGGGAAAAAGGGCCAGACTCAGCTCCTGGGACAGCAGAAATTCCCCAGAGCTGAGGGAAACTGAGCTGGGACTCGTCCAGCCTGCAGAGAAATGGCCATTGCTGCAAAACTCACCTTTTGCAAGCACAGTTCCCTCCAGAATGTGCAGGGCTGAGGGTGATCAGACTCTCCCCAGCTTTGGGGACTCATCCCAGCCACACACAAATTGGGGTGGGGGAGCTGGTTCCAGTCCATCAGGCACTCCCCAAGCCTTGCACAGGGCCAGGCAGCAGCCCAGCCTCCTGTTTCCACTACCAGGTTCCATTGGCATTTTCCATATGTTTCAATGCAGATAAATCTTTTGTCGGAATCGAAATCAGTAATTATGAGTCAGTGTTAGCACACAGCGGGTGAGTCAGGCACAGAGGCATTTTTGCCTCGTACCCTCAAGGCCTAAGACACATCTCCCTCCCGAACCTGCCGTGTGTGGTCTTTGTTCAGGGCTTTCACAAACCTCATGGGCAACCCACCAGCGAGTTCAGCAGCAAACCCCAGCCAAAGCTGCCACCTCCTCTTCAAATCCTTGGGGTGGGAAAGCACCCTCAGCATCTGGGAGATGCACAGGTGGTCCCTGCTCACTCCATGCTGTGTTCACTTGTCTTCAGCTCTGGCAGGACGTGGGTTGTTAGAGGGGATGTTTTATTGATGGGTGTGGCTGGTTGGAGATCTGTCTCCCCACTCCCTTTGATCCCCCCAGCTCATCTCCTTGCCCCATCTCCTCTCCTCACACCCCCGTGGAGTTCAGCCCCAGCCTTCCCTCCACTGTGGCACTTCATCCTCCCACACACCAGGCTTGGGCTCTGAAAAATGTTCAAACCCTGCGAGGCGCCGTGGGCTGCAGGATGGTTTGGTCACCCAGGTGTGAGGAAGGAGCTCCAACCCCGCAGCCGCCCTGGAGAGCCCATCCCAACGTGGATCCCACTGCTGAGCCAAGTTTTAAATACGTGGGCAGAGCAGTACACGGCCTGAATCCTGCATCTCTGCAAGGGCCACACTGCTCATGTCACCCTGGTGAGACTCTCAGCACGGCTCTTCTGCTCCCTGGAAAATGTCAGTGGAGCTTCTTTCTCCTAAAAAGACAGGAGGCTCACGGCTCCACAGGTTATTAGCAGGGAGAACATGCTCCAAGATATCCACACATTCAGCATGACCATCCAAACTCCATTTAATTTAGAGGTGCCACAAAGGAGTAACAACATCCCTGAGGAGCGCCACGAGCCAGCACCGCGCATGCACGGGACGAGAACATCCCCGCGCTCCTCGTTTGGGCCACAGCAGAGATAAAAACCCCACTGGCACGACCTAGGAAGGAGCTGTCAGCCCCCAGCTCTGCACAGAGGAGATTAGCCCAGCGAGCCTGTGTTTGCTTTCTTTGCCTTAAAGCACGGAAAACCCAACAAAACAGACTTTGTTTACTGCCCCTCCTAAACCGCTTAGGCAGGGGCGGATGAGCTGAAAGCTTAGACACGCTGCAGAGCCCCAGCCAGATGTGGTTTCCAATGGCCGAGTCAGGCACCTCTGAAACCTGAGGTTTATTAATGAAGGTGCCTGCTGAACCATAACGAGCTGTTGTAATTACCTCGGCCGCAGCATCCCCGCGGCTGGACAGCACCGCCACGAGCGCCCGGCCGAGTGACCACAGCGTCTCAGGGAGGTGAGGAAAGAGGTGAAGGTCATTCCCCACGCTGACAGGCTCTGGTGGATGGCTGGGGAGAGATAACAAAGCATCAGGGGTCACCCCCGAAAAGGGATGAGAAAGCTCCAGAGGCGAGGGATAATTACGTGTGAAGGGCGATGTTTTCCTCCCAATGACAACTCCTCATCCAGAGGATGCTCCTCTGAGGGACCAACCATGGCCAGGCAGCACCGAGTGTGTCTCTGTGGGGTGAGCACTGGGCAGGAGAATCCTTCCCTACAGCCCAGATGGTCCCTTCCCAGTCCAAACCAGCACAAGGAGCAGAAAGCAGGGGTGCTCTCCTTATGGCAATTCCATGGGTTGATCCCAACACTCACCCCACTGGTCAGCTGTGGGTGAGCTCCAGGATGCTCAGGAAGTGACGCTGGGCTGTGCTCAGGAGGGAACAGCTTGAAATGCAGCCAGCCCAGAGCCCCCAGCAGAGAGACTGGAAAAGCCACCACAGCTGAGGACCAGAGAAACGTGGACACCAAACCACCAGGTTGGTGGAGACCAGGAAGACAAATCACAGCCTCCAGGAGGGGGTGACAAAGCAGGAGGAGCAGGTGACCCTCCCCAGTGGGGGCACAGCCCTGTCCTCCTCCCCTGCTGCCCGAAGCACAGCCCTGCTGATGGAAGTCAGCACCTCGCCGAGGAAACGCTCACTGGGAGCTTTTCACACCTGGTTTAGCCTCTTGAAGTTTCACACCAGAGAAGAGCTGTGACCTCAGCAGGCGAGGGTATCAGCTATATTTCCCAAATATCAGCAAATTGTGTGAGAGAAAGAGATATGCTAAGGGGGCAGACTGCTCAAACCATTACCATCCTTCTTAGTACCACTTAGCTGAACCGTTAAAAAGATCCAGGGCTCCCAAAGACAATTAAGCTCAAGGGAAGCCATAAATCTCAATAAACATCAAGCCAAGTTTTCTTCACTGCTTGAAACAACAGATATAATTTCATTGGTTACTGAGCTCATGCTCCCAAAGGGATTTCAGATAAAAAGCCACTTATTCAAAACACCAAACGCAGGCTTCTCCTGTCTCTCAGGCTACCGAGGGGTCAGATTTCCCAGCATGGGAACAAGTGCCCCGCGGTCTGCAGAGGTGGAGCCTGGCTGCAGCCAACTTCTGCAGATTTATGATGCCTGTGGCACGGCGCTGTGACCTGCCACCAAGGTCAGGCACCTGCCTGGGGAGGCAGGCACGGGGCTGGAGGGGACCTGGATGCTGGAGAGAGCCCTCCATCCTCTGCTGGGCTCGGCAGGACACGGAGCTGGTGGAGCTGGACCCCTGTTCTGGGGCTCTGTGCATGCTCCCGGGCCGAGGTCACGCACGGCCAAAGCTGTGGGGACCATGTCCTGTATGTCCAAGCTGGCTGCCACCCCTGCCTCGTTATCTGTGAGGTACTTGAGGAGTCCAAATGGGCAGCACAGAGCACATCAGCTCTCCTGGCTGCCCCAGGAGCCTCCTGGCACTTTGCCCTTGTGCCACTTATCCAGCCTCTCTCATCCATGTGCTTTCCACTGCAGAGATCAGAGTGAAAGCCTTGCCAAGGCAGCACATGCCAGCCTCAAGTCCTCACTCCAGGCTTTTTTCCTGGCAGGTTTTGTGCTCCACAGGGCTGGGGCCTTGGTTTTGACAGCTCTCTGCAAGGTCGTTCCATTCGCCAAACGCTGCTTCCCCGTGCTTTGATTTAAGTTCTTGCATGCTTCTTGTATTGATTTCTCTCAGATGTATTTTATGGGGAATAAGCACTCAAACCAGGAGGCCAAGACCTCCTGCATTGTGCACGGCATAATAATGGATGAGCTCCTTCTCACACTCTCGTCCTCCTCTTGTCCCCAATTCTCTCACCTTTTATGTAATCCACTTGCAAATGCAGCGGGGTGAAGGATGGCAAGTGCACAAACACGTGAGATGTCCCTGCTCTGGATACTTCCCTGGGTGAGCCAAGCAGAGGATGGCTTTGGGATGAGAATAGAAAGACTTCTCCCAGTTCTTATCAGGAGTTTCAGCTGCAAAAGCATTTCCCAGGTTGAGACTGTCTGTGGGATCTCCTTGACCACTGGACAGTGGTCGAGAGCCTCAGGAAGCACAAAGAATTCAGCCTTGCCATTATTTAGCACCTAAAAACTGCAGGTGGTAGAACCAACACAAACCTCAGCTTTTCTCCCCAAGAGAAACCATCTTTACAACCAGAAATGTTCTGGTGGGCTGGTCAGGAGTGTGTCCTCACTTGTTTTGCTGTTTGTGCAGACTATCCAGGGCCAAACGTATCCAAACATCCCAGGGAAGGCTTTTCTGCCAGCTGAAAATCTCCTGACCTCAGCAGAGGTGGAGACACATCAGGTCCTGGGGGACAGGCTGAGCCATCCAGGTTTCCAGCCCAGTGGTTTATCAGCATCCAAGATGTTCGCTCTGCATTTGCTGCATCCGGCACTGCTGGAGGTGACCTTGGCAGTGCTGGTGTCCTGGTGAAACCCCAGCCTTAGGAGAGACCTAAAAGCCACCACCAGAAACAGCAGAACATTTCAAGGGACAAAACCTCAGCAGACTCAAGGGATGGGTTTTCCCTGTTTTAGTAAACAACTCTCTGGGATCCCTGTTGCCAGCATCAGGCTTCTCCAAATCCTGAATCCAGGCTGCTGAAATGATGACACTTCTGTAAAAACGAGGACTCCAGAACTCCCGTTCAATATATTCCCCTCTGATGACACAAGCCCAAGGAGTCAGGATTTGGAAGGCAGCCCTCGTTCTGTCCACGGGAGGAATAAAAACATGATTATTGTTTTTCTCAGTGAACTGCAAAGCCTGTTTTTAAGTGAAACCTGAGCTTCCCGTCTCATCATGTGCTTCCAGGAGCTCGAAGACCAAATACTTTGAAACTCTGGATAAGACCATTAGAGTTGCTTAATTTCCTTTATGTCCATCTGTTTCAGTTCAGCTCAGTTGCTTCTGTCCCAGACAAGACATTTGGCTCTTCTAAATAAATCTTATAGCCCATTTGGATTAAAGACTTTCTGATGCAGCCTCTGAATATAATCCCTCTGATTTGCATCTCAAAGAAATCGAGTTAAAACCGAGTAAGAGCCATACACGGAGTGCTCGGAATTGCTGGAGTATGCGAAGCACTCACGAGGTCCCATATGGATAATGGTGCTTTTGTTTGGAATTTATCATGAACTCCCGCGTTCCCCTGGCTGTGGTCGCACCAGGCACACTCCGGGGCTCTCAGGGCAGACAGGGTGAAAACATAATTGCCTGGCTTTGCTGCTGTCCAAGGCTCCGAGTCTTACACCCCGGAAACCGGGAACGCTGCGGGGAAAGCGTGAGACGCGCTCAGGGAGCGCGGGGCGGCAGAAGGCACCGCGGGGACAGCGGAGGATGAGCGAACGAACGGCAAATCACACCCGAGCTCATCAGCTCCGCTGTTATTCTGCTCATTAGCTCCTCAGAGGTGTTTTCACATGGAGGGAGAGCCGAGAGCTTTTACCCCGTGCCGGAGCGCACCGATCACCCCCGAGCAGCGCTCGCAGGGGTCCGTGCGCTGCTGTCCCGCTGTCCCCGGGCTGCTCGGCTGCCGCTGGAAATGTTATCTCATTTTTGAGCAGCACAGCGCGGGTCACGGGACGCCGGGGTGCTATTCCTGGCACTGACGCAGCCGCCTTCCTGCCCAGGCGAATGCTTTTCCCCTTTCCATGTCCCAGGGTACCTGTCTGTGACACATGCCTTGCGAAACGGCTCCAGAGCGCTCCGAGATTCCCCAGATAAGAGGCTCCGTTCCAGGGTTGCTGCTGGCGTAATTTTGGCAGCAGCCCAAGCGCTCCCTCGCTGCTGCTGTCCCGCTGATTCCTCTCAGGAGCGTTTTAAGGCTTGGAGGTGTTTGTGCCGGTGAGGCGTGGGAACAGTTGCTTCCCTCTTTCTAACCTTCAGAGCGGTAAAATCCTGGGAAAAAAAATAAAACAGCAAAACTTACGTAACCCTAAAAAAATACCACCAGCGCTGGCCATGGCGGAGCCGTGCTCGAAATGGATTCAAGGGATGGATTCAAGACCCTGTCACGGCCTCCTTGGGTGACATAACTATAAGAGGAATGGACATGGTTGTGTTGACAAACTCCGAACCTCCTCCCAAAGATCCCAAGATTATCAACTCCTCTGTACGGTGGGGAACTGAGTCACAGAGCAGGGAGGTGGTTCGGGTATCAGCCCTCCAGGGTTACTGCAGAGGATCAGATCCACACCGGGACACAGGCAGGAATCCCTTTGCTAGGGCAAAGCAGACGCCCACACTGCTAATAATGATAATAATTAATTACGAGGACAGAGCAGAACTGCCCCAGCCTGAACCTTTACCCAGAAAAACGTCATTTTCTCTGGATGAGAAGAGCCTCTGTTGTTTACCACAAAGGAACAGGGGGGAGAGGGGAGCGGGACCCAGCACAGACCATCACCCCCTCCCCTCTGCCACAGCCCCAGAGCCATCACAGGGCCATTAAAAGCCAAATTCATTTCCACAGCCGAAACCAACTGCCCGTAGTACAGAATCTGCTGCCGCTGTGGTTCAGTGTGGCACCTGAGAGCTGGGAGGTTAATGACACAGGGCTGTCAGCAGCCTTAATTATATTCCCATTTTTCCAGCCCCTGATTAGCTTTAGAGCTCATCTGGTGTCAGAAATTTGGTGCCTAAGCTTTGACAAAAGTGTTTCATTATTACTTAATAAACGGGCAGGGAGGGAGGGCACGTCTTTAAGATCTGGCTTGTAAAAGCTTCCTCTTTTTTTCAGCTTTTTTTTTTTTTTAATTTAACCTCCCAAAAGCTCCCTTACCTCCCTAAGCCCATTCTCAGTGCCCAGCCAAGAGCCCCCCACATTGCTGGGACCCCCAAACCTGTCTCAAATTCCCCCATAAATGTGCTCTGTTCAGCTGGGAGCCTGCTGCTTTCTGACTGCTGATGGCCAATTAATAAGAATCATTTATTACTGCTATATCACCCCTAAAATGAGCCAGGTGTTTGCAGGGGAAAATAATAAAATAAAAGGAGATTTAAAAATAATAATAATAAAAGCACAAGCTTCGACTCAAAAGATCCAAACGGCTTAAAATCTAAAGCAGAGCTTAGGTTCTTCTTGAGATTCAATTTCCTCCAGCTCTCAGTGAAGTTAATTAGCTTGAATATTAATAGAAGTGGTGAGAAGGAGCCTGGGATCTTTTAGCTCCTTCTCTAAAGACACAGTGAGTTCCATGACCCTCCAGCAGCTCCCTGTCCTTGCTCAGACCCCCAAAGGCAGCTTGGTACTCAATTCCCTGTGAATTCTCCCCAAATTTTTGCCCCCCTCAATTTTTGTTTTTTTTTTTTTTTTTTTCAGGAAATTCCTGGAGTGGAAATTTGGGCAGATAATCACAAAATATTGGACTTGTGCTTGGGACTGCAATCGCTGCCTGGGTGGCTGGAGGAGGTTTTTAAAGCCAAGGGGTGGCTCTTCAGCATCATGAGCTGGATGTTCCCTCCCACCTGGCCTGACAGTCTGGCCCTGAATCCCTCCTGTGTTTGTGAACACAGATCAACAACATTTTCCTTGTTTCTGTGAGGATGAGAGGGGCCTGCCCAGAGGAGCAGTCACGTGGCATGGGGTTTATAGTGCAGGTTGTTGCTGGTCTCTCTCTGGGCTTGGCCACGTTCATGGCAGTTGCTTGAGATGAAGGACGCTCTCAATGACTTTATCCTTGACCTCTGATCAGTCAGAAACCACGGAAGTTTCCAGCACCTCCAACCACTTAATGTTTAACTTCTGCCGTAGCTTCTGGAGACTGATACGATTTTGGCTTTGCAAAGGCAACTGGGGCTCGAAGGAGCCGACTGCAAATCATTAGCAGGACTGTTCTCACCCCGGTTCTTGGCTTTTTAATTGTCAGGCAGAGCGACACGAGACATTCACAGCAAAACGCTGCAACCACATGAAATTCACCTCGTTTGAGGTTTGGTTCCAGCGGAGCAGCGAGTGATAGAAACCAGGCTGATACCAACAGAGCCACTTCCAGTGTCCCCAGTGGTGACAGCACTGGAGTTTGGCTCAGAAGCCTTCCCGAGGCTGGAGATGGGCAAGGAGCAACAACAGCATTTAGTGAAATGGCCTCAGCTGAGCACAAAGCAGGTGTGGGATGTTTTTGGCACTGTCCCACCACTGTGTCTGATGCTCTGGGTGTTTCTGCCAGGTTTGGGTCTGTCCCTTGAGTGATTAAAACAGGCCCCATCATAAAGGGACCCAGGGGAGGTTTGGTGACTTCTGTGTGTCCAGTTTATAAATCATTCCTGCGTCCAGGAATACCTGAAACTATTGGAAAGAATCAATCTCCTTCCCTTTCCTCTCCACATGAAAAAAAAAATTGTTTTGGGGGGGAAAATCAGCTGGAACAGAAATGGTTTTCCATCAGTGAGAAAAGCTGAGGTGGTGTTGTGTGATGGCCGAACCTGTGGACATTCCCTCTGAATGGAGAAGGACTTTGGTCCTGCTGCCTCCCAGCAAGGCACCAGTAGCACCAGTACCACCAGCCCTGCAGCCTGTCCCCTGCTATTTCCAGGGCTGGTAACAAAGGACAAACACCAAACCCTCATTGCACAGAACCCACCCAGGCTAATAACAGTATTAATTACAGCACACGGCCCCTTCTTCCCACTGTAAATCTCTATTAGCAATAAACTGGAAGGGCCATAAAAGGGAGTTTACAATGAACCCACCAGGCAATATGTGCCTGAATCCTTGGCTTTGTTGCAGCTGGCAATAAAGCTGGCTTTTATTAGAGCACATACCCTGCCCTGGAGATAACGTGCAGGGCTCAGGACTCCTCGAAGAAATGATGCAAAGCTGTTTTGTTGCACTTTGATTTGCTGCAGAGCCGTGGGGAGGTGGGAAAGCCGAGGGATCCGGGTAACAGGCTCCGGTTCCCTCGCTCCCGGCCTGGCACTGAATCACCGAGCGGGAGCAGCCTCGGGAATTCTACCTCGTAAATGTTCCCCTGCCTTGCGGGGAGGGGGGGGAGAAACTCGA
>VZTJ01001500.1:512350-554643 GCA_013397795.1 Orthonyx spaldingii | reverse complement strand
TATATATATATTTATATGTATTTTTACTGCAGCCAGTGGCCCTGTTCCTGAGGACAGAGGAATTATTACCCGCTGCTTTCACGGTATAATAAAGAGCATGTGTTGTACCCTGCATAAATTTAGCTTCTGAGCTGGTGAGCGAGGAGATTTCTCCCCTTCTCTGCCCTGGACTGTGCAGATGAGTGCTCACATTTATCCAGCATGGAGTGGGAAGGGATGGCTGGGTGAGAAGTGGGAACAAGGCACACATGTGCACGCACAGGGACTCATGGCCCTGTGCATATGGAGCCAGGAAAACGCCGGAGCTCTCTAAATCTACCCGGCAATCCCGCACTAATCTGCTCAGTCGCAGCCCCAAATATAACTCGGGGACAATAAATAAACTAACAGGAGTTAAATAAGTTCAACTTTTTAACCTTTGCACGGATCAATCCCCGTGTTATTTCATTTTTCCCTCGTTTCTCTCCATCCTCTGTGTCCTGTTCCCTGTTGGCTCCAGGGACAGCAGGGCACAGCAGCCAGGTGAGCAGGTAGCTGGAAGCAGAGGAGGAAGAACCAGATCTGTAAAAAAAATAAATCACCAACCACTTCCTCTCTGAAACCTGGGGTTGTCACTTCCTGCTCTGCATCCCAGATCTCAGGAGGTCCCATCTCCAGGAGGACTGACACCCTCAGGGTGCAGGAGTTTGAAAAACCTGGGTTAGAAAGCTCTGACTCCTGCTTGTAATTCCCAGTTGGGAGAGAGATGGTCCATGGAGTTGAGATCTGTAAAATCCTTGGTCCAGCATGCACTGGAAGAGACTTTACCATGTCTTCTTACCCCTCACCATGACTCATCTGCTGCTGTGACACACATTCATGGGGAAAGAATGATGCTGGTACCCAGCAGATGCCACGCTGGAAGGGGACAGTCCCAGCTGCACTGCTTAGCACATCCTCTTGCTTTATTACCCATCCTGTTAGGAATAAGTCTTTCCTCCCAGCTGGACTCGCTGTTCCCTCAAGAATGATGTCTTGCTGCTGCTGCCATCTGCACAAGCCACAGTTTTTTAGGTCTTTTTCAAGGTGGTCAATGCAGCCACCACCCTGCTTTGCCAAAATCCCAGGAGGGTTTGTGTTTTTTTTACTCTGAGCTGGGAAAAAGAAGCTGTTTTCCAGACTCCCGCCCTCGGAAGATGAGTCGGAGGAAATTAGCAATGATGCACAACTGAAAAAATCAAATTGTTCGAGCAAGTTCAAAGCTGAGCCAGTCTGGAGACATCTGCACACCACATGCCAGGAGCAGTGAAACACCAATAAATCCTTGCAGGCTGGCACTGAGGGAAGGAAGCTTGAGCTGCTCAATCCGACTGGGGAAGCTCCCACTGCTTCTGTTCTGAAGTACCTGACGGGACTCAGTGGAAAGGAGAGAGAGTTGAGGGAAGTGAGTGAAAAATAACAATTTTGGGGGTAAATGTTGAGCTAGCCAAGTTCTTAGAATCACAGAATGGTTTGGGTGGGAAGAGGCCTGAAAGATCTCGTTCCAACCCCTGCCATGGGCAGGGACACCTTCCACTACCCCAGGGTGCTCCAAGCCCCCTCCAACCTGGCCTTGGACACTTCCAGGGATCCAGGGGCAGCCACAGCTTCTCTGGGCACTCTGTGCCAGGGCCTCACCACAGTTACCTTCATTTTGGACATGGTTATTGCTCCAGTTTCCAGAATGTGGTGACCACTGAAGTCTATTTTCTGATTGAAACCCAAAATCATTAGGCCAAATCTAATGAAAACCTTTCTAAAATGGAATGCAGCCATGAATTAAAATGGCAGAGAAAAATGGAGGCGAGAGTCCAATTTTATTTCTAGAGAAAAGGCTGGGTTTAAAATAAAAATAAAAGAGCCCTCCCAAGTGAAAAATGTCCATCCCCTTTCACAGAGATCAATAACACGTCAGGATCAGTCGCTCAGGCCGGCTGATCTGTGGCTGTTTGCAAAAGGCTTTCACTCTGCCCATGGAGCTCAGAGTGAAAAACTGTACAGTGTTCAAAGAAAAGTGAGTAAACAACCCAAAATCAAAGGCCCAGGAGCTTCTCATCCAAATGGTCTCAAGATCATGCACAGCTCAGGAGGAGGAGGTGCCAACCCAAGTGGGAAAATCCCACTGTACCTAAGCAAAATGGGAGCTTTGCCATCAATTCCAACAGAGGCAGGAATTATTCACTGTGTTTTTCTGAACTTCTGTGTCATCCTCAGCTCCATCCCACTGGATTTTGTGGCTGAGAAAACGCCATGCCTGGAGCAAGGCAGTTGTAGGAAAACTTTAGGTCCACATTTAGTAAGCACAGATATCACCTTGTGAAAATACAGACACATGTCAGTGTGATGGGTGGATTCCTCCACCTTCGATGCATTCTCCAGGCTGGGATGACAGGAATGCTGTGGATGAGAATTCCCACACTGACAGGTGCCACACTCCATCCCCAGTGCTCACAAACTGGGTGAAGCCTCATCTCCCCACCCAGATCCAGCAGTTCCATGGCCCCATAGCAGCCACTGCCTTCTCCAAGTTAAAATTAAGGTTGAGCATAGTTTGAACACCATGGCCAATCCCATGGCCCTTATATATAAAAAGGTCTCCTGGTCTTCAGGCACAGAAATTCAAATAAATCAAAATCTACTCTCAGCATCTGAAATATCCATCAGTTGTGGAGACAGCAGACAGAGGGAAGGAGCAGGGTTAGGGCTGGCCCACAGCAGAGGAACAGAGATGTGAGAAGGGAGCCTGGTGTCTCCAGGCTGCTGCCTTTCCTCTGAGAGAGGAGTTTCACACAGACCTGAAACCAGATTGTCAGAGCAGGGAGATTGCAGAAGTGCTTCAGCGCGGGGGGACTCCCACGGGGATGCTCGAGACCTGACTTTCCTAAAGTGCTCACCTGATCTGCTGTGCTTTTTGGAAATTCTGACACACAGAGCAGAGAGCTCGAGACACTGCTGTCTCATATAGGTATGGCTGACTCAGATAAATATATAAATGTATGTGTGAGTGGCTTAACACACTTCCCTTTCTTCCTCCTCTCTCCCCCCCCAAGTTTTGCATGTCTGAAGCTGTTTCAGATAAAAGATACTAAAAATTGAAAATGCATTTGGGATGTCTGGGAACTGAAAAAGTCAGACTGCGAGAAAACCAGACAGGGTTAGAGCTCAGAAATCCCTGTCTCCTGCCAGGAATCTCAGCCCACTGCTGACTGCAGGTTGTGAGGCTCCGTGTGCTCTTTCCAAAGTGTATTCCATCAGCAGTAATGGGTCTTTCCTCATAAGCTCTGTTTTCATAGTAAATCTTCAGTCCTACATTGCATTACAGAGTTCAGCTGCTGCTAATCCTTAAAAACAATTCATTTCCAACTGCAAAGTGCAATAAAGAAAGGATAATCACTATTAATATTAGTTATTGTTATTGATTTCAGCTTTAAAGAATTGATTTTCAGTCCTGGCTGCATTTATGAGTCTCTTTGCTGAAGATGCATATACAGGGCCCACCACTATTTTTAGATCCTTGCCCCAGCTCCTGCTGAAGATCCAGGAGGACGAGGATGGAGAAGGCAAGGGAAAGACCTCATGGGGAAGATCCTGATGGGTGAGGGAGGGCATGTCCATAAGGCTTCACATGGAGGAAAATATGGAGATTAAAAGGAAAATTATCAGTGCTTTCTTCCAGCCAATCCCTGCAATATCAGTGAGTCCTCCCAGACCTTCATGAGCCATAAATTCAGCTTTACCCCCTGTCAATGAGTCTTGCTTTGCCTGGAATTCTCCTGCCTGACACCTCTTCCCACTCCACCCACGGTCTGATTGCTAAATATGACATTAAAATATAAATAAAATTGTTTTAGTGGAGGTAACGCTTTCCTGTGGGGGAAACACTTTGGGGGTGCTCAGCATCCTCCACCGAGCAAATCTGAGTGAAGGCCCGAAAACAGGGAATGATCCCAGGATGGGATGGGATTTCCGGGAGGATAAGCTGGGCAGGAGCTCAGGGAAGGGATGAGCACGGCCAGGTGGGAAATATTTTACCACTTGTGGTCGAAGCAGATGCCCAGGAAGGGATGTTGAGAAGAGAGAGCAAAGTTTCATTTCCTTGTTTTTAAGGCAAAAAGGGGTTTGGGTTTTTAGAATCAACATCTTGCTTCAAAAAGTCACTAAAGTTCTGTCTCAAGGGCATAAAAATATTGAGAACCTCAAAAGCAGAAGGAAGGGGGTTGGTTTTTTAGGCCGCCAAGATCTTTCAGTGGGCTTGGACTGAAAAAGTTTCCAACATATTGCTTGGGAAGAAATTTTGGAAATTTTTTTGCAATTCCAGTCACCCTGCAGCAAATGTTTCTTTTTCCCAGTTGTTTGGAAATGGCAGTATATATTAAAAATTCCATATATAGCTCTATTTTCTCTGAGCTTTAAAAGCTCTCCCTCTAGATAGTTTGAATATAATCTGGTGAGGATGTGGGAATGAAACTGGGATAAAAACCCTTAGCCAAGCCTGGAAAATAATTAAATGAGCGTTTAACCAAGATCATTATTTTCCACAGTTTTATTTATATGCAAGATTGGATACAATGGTCTGGAATATTGTTCCACACTATTACTGTGCTATAAATTATTCGAGCAAAGCACAGCAAGGCATCATAATGCAATATATTTTTATAGTGCCATAAAGTAATTACGCACCAGACAACAAAATCCTACAGAAGTGACATATTTTATGCTTAAATTATAATTACATTAAAAGCGTCTCTTCCATTTGATGTTTATGGAGCGCACACAACGGCTGTCAGGAGGCCTGGGAACAAAGGGGATCTCTCACGGAGAGCAGGGCTGGGCCAGGGAGATGCAACTGGGGAATATTCCTTGGATTTTGGCATTTTCAGAGTATTTCTGAGGGTTTTGGCTCCCTCTCAGCAGCCAAGCTCAGAGTAACACAACTGTTCCTTGGGTTAGGCCTACGGAGACAGGCCCACCTGGGAAAAACAATGCAATCTAATGGTGTTCCAAGAATTGGGCTGGGTTTTTCCCTTTGTTCCGCCTCTCCTGGACATGAGGCATGAGTGAATTACCCAAATTAACATTTGTGCCCCCGCAGATCTCAGCTCCAAGGAAATACAACAACCTCCCTCAAGGGCGGCCTCAAACCGTCTTCTTCCAACACCATTTTTCAACAAATCTTGTGATGTTCTGGGGATAAATTCAGTCCAGAAGTGGGAATAACACCCTAAAAATTGCACTTGGAGCGAAGGGTGGGAAGCTCCTGGAAAAAAGAAGTTCTTTGGTGAGAAGAGCCTGAAGCCATGGATTTTTCTCCTCAGAGAGGTTGCAGCCTGCAGGGAACCTCTCCAAATGGGGCCTAGAGTTTTTTTTCCTAGTGATTGGTGCCTGGTTTGGGTTTAAACCAACCAAAAAGATCAGGTCAGCGATGCAGAGAGGGGTTGTTAACCCAGGGAAGATGCAGGAGGAGTGAGACGAGCCGTGAGACAGAGATTGTTCCGTGGTTGCCCTCATGCCAGGAGCTCCTTCTGGGAGCAGCCCAGAGGGTGGGCAAGGGGCAGCTCTGCCGTGGGGACGTGTGGGAGCAAATCTGCCCCTCAGGAGGGCTCAGCATGTGCAAGGCAGTTGTTCCTGGCAGGGGAATAATGGCTCGAGCCTGCGAGGAAATGGCTTCTGCGGTTGCAGCCCAGCTTTTTCCTGGAAAGTGCCCAGCTCCCACCTCGCAGCTCTCGGCTCTTCCTGCGTGACTCACACCGTGCAGGCTCCCAAAGGTGGGCGTTTGACACCCTTTAGAGGCGGTGACATCTTCCTAGAAGTGTGACAGAGACCGTAACCGGCGAGACAAGAGGCAGCAGTCAGGGGAGAGGATGGAGGACTGGGCCCGTGGCTCTGCCGGGCCTGGCTTTGTTTCCCATGTGTCCTGCCACCTTTAGGGGATGCTTTGCTGCTACGTGCCTCAGTTTCCCCATTCGTGTGGGAGCTGTGCGTGAAGGGAAGGAGGCCAGGAGCCGTTGTGAGCCAATAACACTGTGCAAACACTGCCACACTCAGGAGCGGGGTGAAGATACACAGAGTCCCCTTCCAGAGGCACCCAAACCTACAAAACCTGTGCTGTGAACGAGGGCAGCCAAAGGTCCTGGGAAGGCTGCATTGGTCTGTCTCTATTTCTGTGTCTACCCCCCACATTAACTGACCAGCTAACTAAATAACCAACTAACATATCTGTTTATCTGTCTGCTGTCTATTTCCCTACCTATCCAGCCCCTGCATGGGGAATGGCCCCGCTCTTCCAGAGCTGCCACCCTTCAGAACAAATCCTATTGGAGTTGGTGTTTTGCTAGAGAAAGGTCACTTCAGCTGTTTGTGTGAGAGCTGAGGCCAACTCAATATCCTTCCTGTCCTGACATCCTTTTCCAGGCCGAAGCCCTTTCTGGAAGCACACAGAGGAAAAGCACAGAACAATATCTGCCTTTACTTCCCCCTCCTGGGCTATATCCTTCAATGTCCCACTATCCAGGGGTTCTGCTCCATGCTGGAAGAAGGAAAGGCTCTTAAATCATGTCTACACATGGCTGCTTCCCTGGTTCACCCAACAAACAGCAAGGTCTCCCAGTGTGTGGGAGCAGCCCTTAAATTCAGCCACTCGGAGAGCTCAGAGCAGAGCAGGGATGGTTTGAAAGTCTTTCCTGACTCCTGTGGTTTCTCTTCTTCTGGATCTTTGTCATGACATGCCCACACAAAGTGACAAGACCTGCACAAACTCTGGCAGCCTCATTGTGCTTCCTCCAGCATCGAGCTCTTCTCGCGAGCTTCCTCCAAGAGAAAGAGCAGCAGGGATGCTGCAGGCTCTGCTGGGAGAGGAGAGGGCAGGGGTTAAATTCGGGCCTTGGAGAGCTGAAATATTCCAAACATACGGCGGATGTGGCACTTCCCAGACTGCATGTAAATCAGAGACACATGCTCCCTCCGCTATGGCAGCACATGTGCGCTGTTTATTTGGAGGGCCCACATTGCCACTTATTTTTGTTTCCACCCAGTCAGGACTGGAAGGAGTTTGCTCTAGCCCTCCACAGCAAAATAACACAGGATCTCTCTTACCCCAGGACTGAGGGCTTGAGAGCTACCTTCAATTTTTTGGCCAAAAGAACTCAGTGTTGCTCTTTTGAGATGAGCTCCAGATCCCCCACCAGCCCTGGAGCTTTCTCTCCCTCTGAACCCAGCCAGGAGCAACTCAACATCAGGAAACCATTCCAGGGACTGTTCCACATTAGCCACAATCCAATTATTCTGCACAGCCTGGTGATGTCTTCCCACACCCCTTCCCTGGCCATGGCGGTGCCATTAGTGGCGTTGGGCAGGTTGGGGGTGACCAGCCCAGGGACAGCCTGGACAACCCAGCCCAGGGACAGCCCGGACAGTGGCAGCACGGGAAGGGACACGGCAAGGTCTGTGCCTCTGCCTGTTTGCACAAGCCCGGGTTTGCCCCAGTGCTGGCAGCAGCACCCTGGGGATGAAGTCCAGTGCTATGCTGTCATTGGGCAAAGGACACGGGCCCTGCGGAGACCTTTAAGGAGCCAGAGGATCAAAGGGGACAAATGTCCTTGGAGCACAGACTTACAGAGCCAGGGTGAGAAAGGGTTTCATGTCCAGGGCATGGGCAATGCCCCAAGAAACTCTCCAGTGCAGCAGTGCTCAGAGCTGGCTGCAAGGCTGCTCCAACTTCCCTCTTGGGTGTCTCAGCTGGGTATTTTGCAAGCAGAAACTCTTTTCTGTCTCAAACCAGCCCTGGCTTCAAGCCAGCACCTGTGGCTGTGGTCAAGGCAGGGCTGAGGCACCGCTAACAAGCCCAGCTCGCTGTGCATCAGCCCCACACAGCCCCGACAGCTCAGGGTGACTTTCCAGGCTTCCCACCCACCACAAGCTCTTCATCTTCTCCTCCGTGTCACCCTGGCTCCTTTTGTGCCCAATTTCGATTTATTTCTTGCTCAAATGTGATCCTTTCCTCAGCGCCCAGCCCAGCTATGGGGCAGGCTCCCCACAGGGATCACGACATGGATTACAGCGATCTGCAAACGGGATTTGGGGTCCTGGGAAAGGTCCTGCCTGCCATGCCTCCTTGCCTCTTCACTCTGAGCTCTGCATTGGTGAGGCAGGAGCTGCAGGCGCTGCCTTTCTGCAGGGTCACTGCTCTGCTCGGCTGGTTGGAGTCACTTACCCTCGGAACCCCCAGCGTCGGGCCAGCATTCCAGGCGTGCAGCAATCCCTCAGGAGCTCAGCATCTGCTGGATCCCCCCTGGAAGGGTGTATTTGTGTCTAGCAGCTACCATATGACTGGAGCAGAGAGCGAGGGCTGGGCCATCTCTGCGTGGCAGTGGCCTCGTGTCACCCAGGAGAGGCTGGGCCCCGCTGTCCCCATCAGCCAGATGTGACTCGTCCAGCCATGCGTGAGCGCCTGGGCTTGAGCTTTCTTGGTTTTGCTTCCTTCCCAGTGCCCCCAGCTGATGGCAGGAACTGGAGGAGGCAGCTGAGATGCCAGGGATGAAATCTGCTGTCCCCTGGCACGCAAGTCCTGTGTCCCCCCTGACAGATTCACCCCAACCAACCTCTCCCCTGTGACACCAGGAGTTGCCAGACCTCTCGGTGAGTTTTGGTACCCAGCCATGCACAAACATCCTCCTCTGGTGGATGGAGAAGGGCACAGAAGACAGAAAATGAACCTGGGTCCAACATCTGGTTCCCCCCAGTCCCGAAGGGGTGGAGGAACTGGTGTAACTGGTCAATTTAACAGGTGGGAGGTTCACATGGGCAGGTACAGGCAGCAAGAGCCACTCTGCAGAGGATGCAGAAAGGCTCTTTGCAGCCTTACACCAGCTTGGTCTTCCCTGCAGGATTCAGACTGAGGTGCTGCTCCCTGTTGAACCCAGGACTGATGAAAAAGGACCCACCTGGAGCAGCCCCCACTGCATTTTTTGGCTCTGTGATGCCCATACCCACCCCACACCCAAAGCTTCCAGACAAGTCAGGATTTTGGAGCTGCTGGGGCTTGCCCAGCTGGAGGGGGTGTTTGTGAACCCACTCACAGCATCACAGTGAGGGGAAAACAGCCAAGGGGGGCTGGGGGAGACAAAAAATCCAAAACACAAACAAGAGCTGGGAGGGAGGGAGGGAGGAGGTCCTTGCTTTTCATGCCGAGGTGAGGTAAGGCAGGGAGGAGGAAGGTTTTCCTCTGACTCCACCGGGCCCTGAGCCCTTGAGAGCACAGCCTGCACCATCCCTGCTGTGGCAGCTCCCCCTGAACCCCCTCAGAAGGCAGCACCTTTGGGGAGAGGAGAGCAGAGATTCCCCACTCCACAGCAGCCTCCTCCATCCCCAGGAGCTCCAGAAACTTCCCTGCCCAGCCAGGAGCAGTACCACGAAACCTGGCAAGGGCAGAGCTGATGCTTCCCTCCCACTCCACACAAATCAGCCTTTATCTCCTGGCTAAGTGGGCAAGAGGTGCCTCTTCTGACGCTGTGGAGAGCCGGGAGCGCGAGGCATGGAATGGGCAGCGCCTACAATGGCTCTTTGTAGCGGGGCTGAGGGAGTCTGGGCAAGCAGAACAGGTTTGCTTTACAAAGACCAAAATCCTCCCAGGGGATCTGAGGGTAAGAAAATCCCCAACTGACTCTGGCCCAGGTAATTTGGATGTGAGGACAGGCTGACTCGTGAGGACACAGGTAACGGGGTGAGAAGCATTAAGGGGATGCTGCTGGAGGTGGAGCTGATGATCAAAAATCATTTTTCGTTTCCCTATGGAAACAAGATGTGGGGAAGGACTAACTCCTGCTTAATTTGGAGCTGGAAAAGATCACACTCCTTTAGATGGCTTGGAAGCATATTGATCTGACTGTTGTGGTCCCAGGCTGTCGTGCTGTGTCAAAACAAGACGTTTTGATCAGACTGAAGCAAAGGAAATGTTGAATTTTCCCCTCAGGAAAAGAATTCCCAGGACTGTGAATTTCATCCTGGCTTGAGATTGCCTTGCTTCAGCATTTCCCATGGCACAGGGAGGTTTTATTCTTTTTTCCAAGCTCTTGTCCTCAAGACCTTCGTCTGAAATTCTGGACTTAGTCTTCCCAGAGGGGTCAGGTTTATTCATAACCAAGGAGGCCAGAAGGCCTTTTAAGCAGTATTGTAATTATAACTGAAATGCCCATAGACTCCAGAGAGAGCAGAGGCTGAAGATGAGCACAAAATGCCTCAGGACCCCTGAGGAAATGAGCAGATCTGGCACACGGATTTGGAGAGCTATGGATATGCCATGGAAGCCCTCATTAGTGTTATTCTACATTATGTTTATGGCCATAATACCAAGACAGAGCTCCCACAGGGACGCTGTGCAGGAGCATCAAAACAAACGGTGGTGAATGGAGAAACATCTCCCACCTGCTGCTGTCAAAGGCTTTTTCTCCTCTAAATGCAGCAGCACAGAGACTGAGCCCAGGCACTGCAGCTCAGCAGCTTTAGCCCACAGACACATCCTGAGTCACGGGATGGGTTTCTATTCCTGTTTTCTGTGCCTTTGCAGGCCAGTTTGGTACAAGATGGTGTCACCCACACTCACACAGACGTCGGTGTTGAGGCACTTCTCGGCCCTGCCACCTCCTCTCCTGCAGTGCCGGAGGTTTCCACCTCCACCTGCCTGCACAGAGCAGGAGCACAAGCACAGCCACAGCCAAGGCTGGCTCAGGTCGGTGCCAGCCTGCAGGAACACGCTCCAAAGCGTGGCACCTCCTCATGGGAACCCAGAGCAGACAATTTCCAGAACACGCCCGCCTGTTCTGGCATCAGTCCCCAGATTTTGGTCATTCAACCACCCACGCCGGTGAAACACAGTCCCAAGTCCCCTTCCCACCTGCTGTACCTGGGACTGGCATGGCCTCGGGAGTAAACCAGTGGGTTGGGGTTCTGCTTGCTGTTAATAACCTACTCACAGCCCAGAAATGGGATCAGCTTTTCCTCATGGCATCAGACCCACCACAGTTCCCCAGAGTTTTGTGGCTTTTTCAATCCCATATTCAGACCTCCAACCCAAAGTGCAGTTGTTGACCTAAGTGGTCATGAAGGCCTTAAAGACATTTGGACACAAGGAAGACCCCACTCCAGCAATGCCATGAACCAGCTTCACTCTGAAACCTGCTGAACCTTCTTTTCTGCCTCACTCCTGCCAACACCATTCCAGGTGACCTTTTGAAGCTCATTTTTCCCACCCATGAGAAGTAAGCATTGATGCTAAAGCCTTTGCAAAGTGCTTGGAGTTCTACAAACTCCCCAGTGCTGGTGCAAAGGCAGATGTGGCTGAAAGCAGGGCTTGGGCTCTGTTTGGCCCAAAAACTGCAGCCGAATGTTTGGATTTTGATTTGGCCACACATGCAACAATCAGTTAAAGTTTAAGCAATGTCCAGAAGCCCTTTTGGCTTCTGTGAGGACAAAGGACACATCTGAAGTGAGGTGTGGGGTTAAATCAGGCTCTCCAATGGAGTCTAGTGGAGTTCATCATTCAGTTCCCAGGATATGCCTGAATCCCTACATCTTTCTCCGAAAACAAGATGTGAAGATGAGGTTACTTCACCTGGATAAAGAATTGAAGGGTTTTGTCTTTCCCAAAACGTCATGTTTTCCCTTAAAGGGAGCCAGTCAGGAAATGAGTGACTCCGAGCCTCTACAAATGTTGAAGCCATGTAAGCAGGGGCAGTGCCCACAGTGCCACTCCTTTTGTCTCAGTGGCTCATCCCTGACAATGATGGAACAGCTCCTGATCCCACGGTGACATCAGGAGCACCTCGTGATTTTGCAGAGCTTTTGAAGAACTTGAGTTCTCTTCTGTTTAAACAATCCTCACCTTAAAAATGAGGCTGTGGAGAATTCCCTGCAAATCCCTCTGCATTTCCTTAGCGCTGAGGAAACGAGTGAGATCAACTCCAAACTCGCAGCGAGCTTGCTCTGCCAGAAATATTTGTGCTTGGACCAGCAAAGCCAACCTTCCCAGGCTGGCTTGGGAGAGCAGACGCTTTGTTGTTTGGCTCCAAGGGAAAACGTTGCCAGCTGCCAGAATTTAAACCAGCAGTGCTGCTGCTGCTGAGCACGAAATCAGCCAGGCAAGACATTGTGATGGGGAGACAGAAGGGAAGAAAGGAGGGCATGGACTCGGTACAGAAACCACCACGCCAAGAATCCCAGCTGTGACACAGAGCTGGAGCGTGCCCGGGGTGAAGCCAGACGAGATCAGGAAATTGGGATTGTTTGCTTCTTATTGCTGCCATCCTTCACCCATTTGTCCTAGGAAACGAGGCAGGAGCTTCTCAAATCCTGCTGCTGCCATTTCTTGTCACTGCCTGCCGCTGCCCCTGGTCTGACAGCCCAGACTGATCCATGGGGTGACCATGGATATTGCGCTGGCAGGATGACTCAGTCTCACTGAGGATAAACTTGAGTTAAGTTGAGAGATGATTATGTTTTTTCACAGAGTCCATCACTGTGATTGCTCCCACATCACACCCTCATCCTCCCTGCCTTTTTCCCACTCTCCTCAGCACTTCCAGAAGAAGCAACAAGATGAAAGCAGATGTTGGCAGCTCTCAAGGCTTCTCTTTCTGAGCCAGGCAAAAGTGACTTTGGTTTTCCATGCTGCTCCAGCAGACTGTTCTGACTGAGTGAATGAGTGGATATGGATTTATGGGGAATTTGCCCAATGAGCTGGGAACTGTAGAGTCATATATATATATATGTGTGTGTATATATATGTATAAAATTGTGGTTCAAATCAATATCCCAGGACTGTTCTTCAAAAAACCAAGAATTTATACATTAAAAAAAAATAAATTAACATCAGTGTGTTTCCCACAAATAGAAAGTTTCACAGAGTTTGGGTTTTGTGGGTGTACATTTCAAAATCTGCCCACAAATGTTTTCTGTCTTAAACACCTCAAAAACTTCCCAGCAAAAAGTGACAGAATGTATCTCTCTGCAGTCAGAAATGGGGTTGCATCATAGACACAATCAGGCTGCTTTTCAGCTAATTAGCTCTGATCCAAACAGCAGCACTGCTTGAACAAAGCTGTAAGAGACCCAGGGCAAGTTTCATGATCAGGAGGTCCATGGGGGTTAGAATTAGATGATCTTTTTGGTCCCTTCCAACCCAAATCATTTTATTATTTATTATGAATCCATGCCAGAGGGGATGGAGTTCCCTGGAAGGCCATGTTGATGCCACTTTGAATGTTTCCACGTACTCCAGGGAAAATCCTTCGAGGTCCCCAAACATTAAAATATGAGTTGGGAAAATGTTCCAAATTCCTTTGCAACAGTGGAAAAAAGATTAAATCTGGAGTGTTTTCCTACATTTAAAATAAGAGCTTTAAATTGCATTCTATTTTAAGGGACGTTGCAATTTTATATTTATTTACATTCTATGATAAAATGAAAGGCAAGAGCGGTTCCAGCAGCTGGAGGCTCCTGGTGCTGAAGTTTGAAGGAGCTGCTCCATGCAGGGAATTGTGCTGGACCAGGGTTTGGGATCAGTGCAGCAGCAGCCTCCCAGTGCTTCCATACCCAGCTAATACGAAGGAAAAGCTCCCGCTGTCTCCAGCCGATTGTAATTCAATTGCAAAAAAAAAAAAAATTTGCTCCAGGTGGCAATTTGGCATCTGCTTCCATTTCCCCTGCAGTGAGGGATTGCAGGCACCACATACCTTTTTGGTCTATTCAATTGCATGGGCCAGATCCTGGGCTCCTGCACAGCCCAGGGAACACCGTGGAGTGGGAAGCAGCTCGGAGTCAGTCCTTCCACTCCCGGTTGCGACAGCAGCTCGAAGCTGTGAGTTTTGGGCTGCAGCCCTGGGGTTGCTGTTTGCATCCGCAGCCTCTTTAAACATTCTCGTGCCGTGTTATCGCTCTGGAATTCCAGAGTGCTGAGTCCCGGCCTCCAGCAGCCAGAGGAATTTGCTCCCCAAGCATTAATGCCTTCTTCTTCCCCTGAAGGATCCCCTGGGATGGCTCCTGTTGTGCAATGAGGGTGGGCTGCTGTCGTGCCAGGCCCCAGATCCATGCTTGGGCTTGGTCACCGCGGTGTGCCCAGCTCTGGCCCGTGAGCTGGGTGATGGGACCACCAGGATCCAGCCGTGGTGGGACTGGGACAAGCCCAGGGTGAAGAAGGGCTGCAGGACTGGGCATGGCTGAAGGGCCTCCTCCACCCCTTCCACTCCAGGGGCATCCAGGTTTGCATCAACCCATCCAGAGGCAGAACTGGGACCTGGGCTGGGGAAGATGCACCACATCCTGGAACCTCTCTCCTGTTATTCCCACCAATTATGAGGACAAGAAAGGAGGTTTCTCCACTCAGCTGCTGGGACTCCTCACTGCAGGGTGAAGCTGCAGCAGAATTCCAGCCTGGACTGAGCTTACAAGCAATAATTTGAAGTTGTACATAAGCAAGAGCAATAGTTTAAAAAACAGAGATGCGGGGAAGAGATAGAAAAGCTTCTGGATGAAAACCAGGCAAATTCCTTGAGTCTGGAGGAGGCTCATCCACATGTGCTTACTGCAGGGGTTTCTGTCACTCCTGCTGTCCTTGCTGTTAGCGCAGAAAGGCCGCGGGACAAACGTGGCTGCGGGGCTGGCAAATCATCCCGGGCGAGCTCTGAAGGAGCCAGTTAGCTTTTGCGGAGTTTTTTTTGATGACAAGAGCGTTGTGCTGACAAAACAGCCCATTTTCCCGGGTCTAACCCCCTCGTTATCAGCCCTTCCTTGCCGGAGTGTTGGCTGACGCGGCGGCGAGGCAGACGAGGATTATTAAGTTGTTGACAGAAAGCTCATCCACCTCGAACAGTTATCGTGGCAGGGAGCATCCAGCACGCAGGCAGCTCCTGACAGGCTCTCTCATCAGCCAGATGCCTGTGTGTGGGGGAGCCTCCTCGAGTCTCACACCCCGTGTTCCCCTCTTATTGTATTTAAATGAGTCTCCCAGCAGCGTTAGGGTTGATTAGCCCTGCAGAGTGATTCATGGGGACACAGCCATAAATAGTCCTGGAAATGGTTCTTAGCTGTCTCTTCAGGTGAGGCCATCTCTGCAAGGAGGTAGGAAGGGGATGTGTTTGGGAGAATGCTGCTGTGACTGTTCTCGTAATGACCAGGGAGAGAAAGGAGGAGCACAGGACATTCATGGGTCAGGAAAACCAGACCAAGGCCTTGCCAAGACCTCCATTGCTTTACTGTTTTTGATGTAAGGCTACTGATTGCACCAAGTGGCCAAAAGCCATGCCAAAGGCCAGGATTAGAAAGCCAAAGCACTGTTCAGTGCTTTATTCCTGAGCTCAACAAATTCATCCCCTCCTGGAAATGCTGCTCGATGTTAACAGGATTAGTGGGTCTGCTCATCCATCTGGGCAACCTCTCAGAGCGGGGTGGGAAGGAAGGAGGTGGGAAGGATAGAAGAAAGGGGGTTGAAGGCTGGTGAAATGTCCCTAATCCTGCTCCTCTGCCCGCTGGGACATGGCGCTCCCTCCCCGCTGCTCTGCCATCCGGGCAGCTCGATAATCACAAGGAAGCAGCAAGGCCAGCCCCAACCCATGGTGCAGCTCTGGAAAACTCGAGGTTTCACTTTGATGTCTGCCTGAAAGATGAAAAGTCTTAATCAAGGCCAAGAGCATGTTAAACAGCAGACTCTGAAATAATTGGGCACTCCGGCCTTCTTAGGTAAGTGCAGAAAGAGGGGATTATTGTGGCTTGGGCAGTCAAACGTGCACAGGCTTTGTCCTGACTGGAACAGGGCACAGGCGGAGGGAGCAGGGCAGTGCAGGCTGAGCACACCCCACACAGGACTTGCCAGACAATCCAATGGTCTCTCTGCTGCCCAGGATCGTGCTGTTCCTTGCTCTCTCCCCATGCTGGCTGCATTAAAGCTGTCTGGGGCAGGTCTGCCAGGCTTGGCCAGCACTTGCCTTGCCAGCCCCAGGAGCAGAGGGAATTTGTTTGCCTGGAGAATCCAAGTCTTTTACTTCATTTCCCTCAAGCATTTCAAAAACCTCTGCCTGCAAGGCTGAAGGACTTTAAAAAGGTTTTCAACTGGTCATTGCTGGTGGCATCAGACAGGACTGGACATGGATTCCATAAAAAATTGTCTTCCCAAGTCTCTTAGGAGGATGTGCAGGTAAAAAGGGACAACCATGACATCCAGATGAGCCACATCATTGCAAAAAGCTGCAGAAATCAGGAGGGATGGAGAGAAGAGGGATGATTTTTCTCCTTGGCCCCAGTGCTTGAAGAGAAAACATCAGAGCCAACATGGTAGGAGGTATCCTGGACTTCCAGCTCAGATCATGCCATGGGGATGCTGGAGCAGATCCCAAACGTGCCCATTTCTCATTGCAGGTTTGTGTCACGTTGGCTCCCAGCACTTCACAACCAACGCTCCACGTGCAACAACGACACACGAGAGCCAGCACATCTGGCACGGGGAGGTTTGTGCCATGGAAAAGGTGCTTTGCCCCTGATTGGAAAACCTAATTAGCAACTAGAGAGGAAGGAGCATCCCATCGAGTAGATTTGCATTTTCTTTCCCAGCCCTACAGGTTTGCAGAGAGCAAGGGAGCAGCTTCTGGAGTGACACAGGGGAGCGGGGGGATGGACAGAGGAGACGATCGTCTTTGAGAATGGAAAGGACATGAGACAAAATGTTCTTGCTCGATGTTGTAAACAAGCCTAAAGTGTTTTGAAAGACTCTGTCAATATAAATTACTGACAAACAAGGCACTGGAATTGCAAAAGAGGAGCCCAGCTGGAGGACGTCTGCTCGCAGAGTGCCTCGCTGCCCACCTCAGACACTCAATGCGCCTCCGCTGCCCTCCCACATTCCTCTCTATTCTTCCCCTCTCGAAAGGAGAAGAGGCATCAAGTGCTCTGTGTGAGACGAGTGCATTAAAGCATCCTCCAGCCCCAGCTACCGCAGCCTTGAAAGCCGAGGGAATTTACCAGCAGAGCTCTCTGTGCAGCGTTTCAGGATAATTCCCTGCGGTGTGAGTTTGGGTTTCGCTCAGCAGTGACTGTGGCCCTGCTCCTTCCCGCGAGCAGCTCATTCCCATCCCCGCAGGATGGATCAGGGAGCTCTTGGCATCCTCCATGGGGTAAATGTGTGCTCGAGCCACGGGCAGGGAGCAGCTGCTGCGCCGTAAATTCACAGCCTGGGTTACCTCGTGTTAACTTTCTCATCTGGCTGTGCCTTCCCCTGGGACAGCAGCCAGGAGCAGCCGTGGCAGTGCCAGTCTCAGCTCGGCTGTGGACAGCCCAGGCAGCAACCTTGGCCAAAAAAAATGCCCAGAATAGAGTGAAAATATTCTCTTGCCCATGGCCTGGAGTGATTCCAGCTGCAGGTACAGTGGTGACACCCCCTGTGTGCGCCGGGGTGCAGTGATGGGGACGAGTGTGCTCACACCCACACGGGTCTTGCTTCAGGATCCCTAACACTGGAAAAGATCTCTAAGATCATCAAGTCCCTACAGTGCAGACTGAGGCCAAAAGTCCCATTTTTGGGGGTGTTGACCCTCTCCCAAAGAGAACATTGAAAAAAAACTTGCAGGGTTTGTTGGTGTGGCGAGCTTCCAGTCTAGCCCCAGCAGCAGCCTCTTCCCAGCAGGGCTCTTGTAGCAAATCTCAGGAGGATTTTTAATTATAACAGTGGGAGTTAGGTCTTCAAAACCTCTCTGCATCTGAGCTTAAATTGTTAAAACAGCCTGGAGAAGAGAAGGCTCTGGGGAGACTTTAGAGCACCTTCCAGTGCCTCAAGAGGTTCCAAGAGAGCTGCAGAGGGACTTTGGACAAGGGTATCAAGGCACAGGACAAGGGGAATGGCTTCCCACTGCCAGAGGGCAGAGTTAGATGGGATATTGGAAAGAAATTCTTCTTTGTGAAAGTGGTGACGCCCTGGCACAGGGTGCCCAGAGAAGCTGTGGCTGCCTCTGGATCCCTGGAAGTGTCCAAGGCCAGGTCAAACAGGGTTTGGAGCACCCTGGGATAGTGAAAATGAGATGAGCTTTAAGATCCCTTCCCACCCAAACTATTCAGTGATTCCACAAAAGCAAAGGCTCCAAAACCCGCTGCAGACCCTCAAACTGTTTGTTTTCCCCTGTGGCATTCCAGCCTGGTACCTACTGGGTAAAACTGATGAGCCAGGTGAGAAACAGAAATTTCTGCACCCAAAGACTTCCTACCAGTTCCCAGTACCACCCTGTGAATGGCATGAATCAGGGCTTTGCACTTTTTCCCTGCTGTTTGAGGCACAGATGTCTGAGCAGAGCTCCAGGAAGAGAGCTGTGCCTGGTGCAGAGCCATGCCTTGCACATGGGGATGCTCTAAAGCCATATGGGATTTCCAGCGGGCCCTACTGCACTTGGGCCTCGAGTTCAGAGCAAGGGGAGTCCTGGAGGGGTGGCTTTACCAGCTACATAAATAAACTGGAGTGGGTTCGTCCACCACTGAAACACAAACACGGCCGGGGTGGCAGGAAGCCAAGCAGAGAGATAATGTTTTGCTTAGATATTAGCCCAGTAAGAAATCAGAGCAGAAGAACACTCAAAGAAAGCCTTGACAGGGAATTAATGAGATTTTCAGGTGGGTTTTTAAAATTTTACTAGAAAGCTGAGAAAATAATGAATTCTAACCATCTTCCCTATGATTAAAGAGTCTCAGTGTTACCCCCCGGAGCAGCACTGGTAGGAAGTGCTTTTCAGAAGGATTTAGTGGTTATTTCTGCTTTTTTCTATATTATGGGGGACTCCAGGAGATCCAGAGTTCATCTGTCCTTTAGCAGAGATGAGCTGGGCTGTGCCCATGGCATTGGTGCCCACCAAGGCCTGCCCTGGCACGGGGTCACCGTGGGGCTGGGGGAGCAGCAGGGCTGCCCTTGGACCAGGGTTTTGGGGCACATCCCCTTCTCTGAGGAGGAGAAATCAAATCCAGCCCAGGATGCACGGAAGGATTGGAGAGAAAGCGTTCTCCTGGTGCTGAGTTAGCTCTGCCTCCCCTTGGGGCTAAAAATACCTTGCTGAGACACCTGACAGTGACACCAGAGCAGAGCTGGGGTGACAGCCTGGCATGGGGTCAGGCGAAGGAAAAACGGGGAGAAACAACCCATTTCTGTTTCCACCGAGATCGCAGAATGCTTCAGGACCTAAAGACCAACTCATCCCAATCAACCTCCCAGCATGGGACACCTTCCTCAAGCCCAGGCTGCTCCGAGGTGACACCGTGCAGGGTCTGGCTCCGGGAGGAGCGTTTTGGCTGCCGCCCGTCCGTGTCAGCCGGGATGGGGAAACCTGAGCCCATGGACGGCTCGCAGGAGCAGAACTAACAAGCCAACAAATCAGGCCGCTGCCATCTCCTCCGCCCCTCTCTGTCTGCTTCAATAACAGCCGAAGGGGGGAGGCTCTCAGAACTGCTGAATGGCTCGATAACCAGGAGCCAAAAACATTCAAAACCGCACGTCTGAATTAATTCATCCCAAAGCATCCGCAGACAGCGGAGGGGAGGGGGGAGGGGGGGTTGGTGAGGGAGGAGGTGGAGGAAAAGAAACAGAAGAAGGAGAAACGACTTGGCTCCTTTTCAAGCCCTTTCTAAAAATGCTGAAAGAGTTTGGCAATACTAATAAAAACCCAGTGCAGCAGTTGCCCTAATTTCTCCGAGCAACATGGCTGAGAGGCAGGCGACGGGATGGCTGTGGAATGTAAAATAAGGGATGAAAAGGAGGATGAAAGGGTTTGGATGTCAAAGTGACGGTGGTGGCAGGATGGAGTCTGACAGGATGGACTGGGAGACCCGGGATGGCTGAGCTGCTGGAACCCCGCTCAGATCCCTCCCTGCTCCACCCCTGGCCTTCCAAAGCTCATCCCAGACCCTCTCCCAGAGCTGGAAGTTGCTCTCTGTGCTCGTGGCTCAGCCGACTGCTTCCAGAAGGGATCTGAACATGCTCTGGAGGCAGCGTGCAGTGTCAGCCTGTCTGCTGGGATGAGACTCAGCAGAGCTCCAGCGAGAGGAGAGCAGCAGAAAAGCCAAACCTTGGCATTGGGAGCGAGGGAGCCCAGCAGGCTGCCGGCCCGGAGGGAGCTCCAGAGAGCAGCTTTGCCTCAAACAGCCTCAAATCCATTCAGCAGAAAAGTTTGAGACCAACTCGGCCTGGGAAGTCCCTCGCAGGGAGGTGAGGGCTGAGGCAGCACTGAGGTTCCTGCAGGTATGGGCAGTGTGGACAAGGTTTCCTGCAGAGCCCTCAAAGCTGCATTTTGGGCTTAGTTTCTACGGAAAAATGTTTGTCACCCTGGAGCAATGCTGGTGGCATGTTGTGTGATCATTCCCTGTTCGTCATGGACACACAGGGGTGCTGTGGGGTGCCTCGGAAGTTGATTCATCAATCAGTGGCTTTAAACTGGAAAATAATGCCTTTAAATTGAAAGAGAATAGGGTTAGATGGGATATTGGGAAGGAATTGTTTCCTGTGAGGGCAGGGAGGCCCTGGCACAGGTGCCCAGAGAAGCTGTGGCTGCCCCTTGATCCCTGGAAATGTCCAAGGCCAGGCTGGATGGGGCTTGGAGCACCCTGGGACAGTGGAAGGTGTCCCTGCCCATGGGTGTTAGAACTGGATAAACTTTAAAATCCCTTTCAACCCAAACCATTCTGTGATTCTATAATTCCACAATGATTTAAACATCCCTCAAGACTTTCAAGCCCAATCCCTTAGATTTTATCTTTCCAACACCAAGCATCACATCAGTAATGGCATTTAGAGGACTCCATTCCTGGAGGTGCAGTCTCAGCCTGGGGCTGGTTTTCCCAACCCTTGAACGATGGAATTTTCAGGGCAGTGGCAGACCCAGGTCCATGTTGGGGGTTGCTAAATTGAAAGGCCAACACTGCTGTTAGAAACACAACATTTAAGGACTGCAGCCCATCAAACCACCAAGGTCTGAACAGAACAGCCAAGGTCAAAGCCATGTTTGAGTCACCCCATGGAGTTTTACGGGGATGTGTATAAATAACTGGAGAGGCTAAAACGAACGACGGAGTGCAAACACTCCCAGTGCTGCAGGACTTGGTGACATTCAGCCAAAAGGTCACATCTCTCACCATGCTATTTGCATTCTCCATCTACATACATCAGGAGGAAAGCAGAGGAGCTGGAGCAGGCAGATGAACGGGCTGGAAATGCTGCCCAGCCTCTGCTTCGAACAGCACTTTGCATTTCCTCTCATCATTTTAACCTGAGCATCACAGCACCTCGTGGGCTGTCGGGTCTGCTACTCCCTCTGACCAGGAGTGAGGACAACACGGTGTGTGGGGACAGGAGCCCCAGCAGACCAAGCTGGGACATTGTGGCTGCCACATGAGACCGTTCCCTGGTCCAGCTGGGATTTCTTTTCCAGGAAGATGCTCTTGAAGGGACCAGTAAAGAATGGGAATGCTCTACCAGGGCTACTTCAACCCAAGAGAAGGGATTTGGAAGAAGAAAACTGAGAGTTTATTAGGATATGCAGCATTTTTAGGGTGTCCCTCACCCCAGTGATAGCTGACGGTAATTAAAATTACAGAGGGAAACTCGCAGCCCTTGGGAAGGGAACCACTGAAGCTCCATGTGGCTCCAGGCTGGCCAGCTCCAGTTGGGATGAGAGAGAACAGTGTTTTTGTGTCTCCCAGAGCTGGTGTTTGCTATCTGGGGAGGATAGCAGGCAGGAAAGAGGTGTTAGGAAATCTCTCTGACTCAACCTTAAAAGTTGCTCAACTGAAATATCCACAGCAAAGCAGGGTGCTACAGCTGAGGGATTTCTTCCCCAGTTGCAGAAGAAGAGATGGACTGAAAAGTTTAAAACCTCCAGGTAATTTTAGATGGACTGCCCTATTACTCTCCAAGCTTACATCAGTTAAACCTCGTTTTTCTGCCATACAGGACATGGGACACATCTGTACCAGTGAAGATTGGCTTAGTCAGAGCCTTTCTGAAGCCTGGGGCTTGCTGGATTGAATTACAGAATCATTTAGGTTGGAAAAGACCTTGCAGATCATCGAGTCCAAGCCTATTTATGTACCTATGTAATGTTTAACTTCATGGCACTATAATGCAGTTAAAGAGAACTTACAGGGAAAACCTTACTGTTCTTAATGCAGTTTCTGCTGATGTCTGAGACGACTCAGACAGCAAAATGCATCTTTTTAATCAAGAAGAAAAAGGCTGCAGTGTGCACAGAGCTGGTGAACCATGTCCTTGAAGTGCCAGGAAGGATCAACGTTGGCCAACCTCCTCCTGCCCCCCAGAACACGCTGGGTTGCTGCACCAACTTGTACATGAATTTCAGTCCCAGGTAGCATTTTAACCACAGCAGATGGTTGGGAAGAAAGGAAATTCTCTCCAGAGGAGCCACACCTGGAATGTGGGCTGTGCTATGATGTAGGAGACTGATGGTGGGGTCTGGCTCGCTCCTCTCACAGGCACCAGAGGCTTTGAAGCACCTCCCCGAGGTTCTTTAGGACAGTGTGTGTGTGTGGGGAAGCCACCCTGCCTGGCTTGGGGAGGTGACTGCTCAGCCCTCAGCCAGGGGAAACCATCCATAAAGGCTCCAAATAGGAAATGCCTTCAAATAAATTTAGGGGGAAAAAACAGTGTTTGCAGATCTTATCTCAGGGGAAATGGGAATGGGGCTTTTGGGAGGAGGCATTTCCCACCCCTGCGGGCTGCCAAGCCCCCCCTGCTGCTGCAGATCCCTGGCAGTGGCCTTTGCAGGATGCAGGAGAAGGCCTCTGAGATATTTCTTTCAAAAATGGAGCAGGGGTTACCCTTTCTTTCCAAACTCCTCCCAGGAAGGAGCCACCCTCTCCCAGCGCCTCTCCGTCCCCTGGCTCTCTGCACATTAACCCCGAGCCATGAGGGTCCAGCCTGGCTCTTCCCTGGGCACTGTGGTCACCATGCATTCCTGGGGAGCAGCTCTCACCTCTCCTGCTGATGGCTTCCCACATGGTCCCAAAAGGTTTAAGGGAACACCAGGGAAAGGTGGAAATGCATTGGAACTTGATGATCGTTAAGGTGCCTCCCAACCCAAACCGTTCTGTGATTTCTGTGATTCTCTGATTTAATGTCAGGGCCCTTCCCTGCACCCCAGCCCTCAGCAGAGCTCCAAGCCAGCCAAGCAGGAGAGACTTTCCAGAGCTTATGGCAGAAGAGGAGCTGCAGCAGAAATTTTAGGAGAAACGCCAGATCCCTGCAAGTTGTCAGCGTGAGACGGCCCCACGCTGCTCAGGTCTCTCAAGACAGATGTTTCCAGATGTGGCCAGGCAGCTGGACTACCTTACAGGCAAAATGATGACCTGGCCAGAGGTTTGGTGCCCAGAGGGTCCCAGCCCAGTTCAGCAGGGGCTGAAGGTGGTGATTTGGCAGATTGCAGGTGGCAAAGCCCCACAGGTCCCCTTTGACAGGCTGAGGGTCATCCCGTGGATCCAGCCCATCTCTGCTCCTGGGTTTGTGCCTGATTAAAAATCCATCAAACAACCCTGGGCTTCTGGAAGGTGCTGTGACACTCTGTGGATGCAGCTGGAGGGTTTTTAAGTTCCCTCTCTGCGAAGAGCTCTGCAAGTGCAGATGGAAGTTGCTGTTAACCTTTTCCTGGGTCAGGTAGTTTCACTCCAGCATCCAGGCCACGCCACTCAAGCCAGGATCAAAGGTCTCTTCTGCAAGGTAATAAAACACAGTCAAAGGCCACATTCAGATGGATTTGTCACCCAAACCAAAAGGAAACTGGAGATTGTTCAGCCTGGAGAAGAGAAGGCTTTGTGAAGAACCTTCCAGTACCTAGAGGGGGCTTACAAGAAATCTGAAGAGGGATTTCTGACAAGGAGGGCAGGGTTAGATGGGATACTGGGAAGAAATTCTTCTCTGTGAGGGTGGTGAGGCCCTGCCACAGGTTCCCAGAGAAGCTGTGGCTGCCCCATTCCTGCAAGTGTCCAAGTCCAGGTTGGATGGGGCTTGGAGCAGCCTGGGACAGTGGGAGGTGTCCCTGCCCATGGCAGGGGGTGGAACTGCATGAGCTTTAAACTCCCTCCAACCCAAACCAGCCTGGGATTCTGTGAAATGGAGAAAGAAGAAACCATGAGCATCCCTGTTGAACGGCTGAGGGGATGGAAGAAGCAAAACTGCAGCCAGCCAAGGAGCTGAGACGTTCCCTCTGCTCTCCTGAGCATCCATCCCGGCCCTGCCGATGCTCCCGGCGCTGTGGGAGGGACGGGAGCTCCTGCAGCTGCATTACCTGCAGGGCATGCGGGCTAATTACCAACCACACACCCAGCAAATGGCTCTGCCACAGCAAAGTGTTATTGACTGAGTGAGAGCGCAGGAAAACGGCCCGAGCTCAGCTAAGGTAACCTCCTTTTTCTAAATGGTTAATCTCCAGCATTAGAGCTGGTGTGTTAAAGGAGGTTTAGGGCAATTTAATAGCTCATAAAACTTTATGGTCCCAGTTGAAATTGGAGTGATAACTCTGGAGTGTAAAGCTATACTTTGCTAAATGTCTCCCTTAGATTTTTTATTTTATTTTATTATTGGAAACTTAACATCTGCTACAGCAAAATAAAACGGAGCCATTTGCACTGTTGAGAGACGTGAGCATTCTGCTTCTCTTCATTCTGTTTATATGTTTATTGCTTAAAACTTTGGCGTCGATATTATCCTTGATTATTAAGATTTCAATCACTCTGAGGAAGGGAGAGATAAAATAAGCCAAAATAGAGCCGTGATCGGTTTAACTTGTGAGCAGAATGAAAACCAACAGGATGCCAAATCCTAGACATTGATATTGTTTGGAGTCTTCTTAAATTTCCATTAATGAGTCCTTGGCCAATTTTTGTCTGTAGCAGTGCTACATAAAGCAACATGCAAACCATCGTGGAAAGGGAAATGAGGGGGATTTGGAAGGTGCTTGACCTGTAACAATCCCTGTTTTGCTGCCTCAGTTTCCCCACGTGTCAAATGCTGGTGCCTCCTCCTAAGTGGAGACCTGAAAGCTTCATCCCAAAGGTGAAGAGTCATTGCTGCCCTGAGAAGCTCCAGTAAAAGCCAAAATCTGTGGCAGAGCTGCTCTTCCTGAGTCCCAGCATTGTGAAATTCTCTACAATGCCCAAAGCATTATTTCTTTTTTCCTCCAGCAAGTACCTATTTGCTATTCTCCCCCAATTCCTTTCAGCATAAATCTCAGCTCACACTTGCAAGCCGCGTATTTAAGGAGGGGGAAAAAATCTGTTTCTGAAAGAGCCGTGTGTGAAATGAGCCGGTGACTGACGGAGCCAGAACAGCCGGAGCGTGAGCGGCGACTCACACGGAAAGTGAAATGAAAATGTTGGTGAACTCCAGCTGAGGGTGCTCCAGCAGGGAGGGGGTCAGCGAGCCCGGCACAGGCTTCGGTCCCTGGGGTGTGTTAAAGGAAGTTTGGGATTTATTCAAAGATCTTTGTGCAGAGCCAGGCTTAGTCTGCTCTGCCAGCAGTCTGGTTTAAGCCTGGCTTTAATTTGGTGTCCTTTGCTCAGCACAAGTCCCAGTGCTCCATTACCTGGAGCCACTGTGGGCTCCTGAAGTGCGGAGAAGCGAGATTTCCCCACTGCCAGCAGTCCCCCAGAGACTGCTTTGTGATTTTGTGTGTTTAATTGCCCCTTGGAACACAACAAAACCCTTCTGGCGCAGCCCTGACAAGAGCAGGATGTCGAGCACGGGCTTGAAAGGCCTCGTTCCTCCCTGCCAAGCCCCAGCTCTGGTATGTCCCCGGACGGGCCGGACGGCCGGAGTGTCCACGCCAGGCTGCGTGGGAGGACGTGTGGGAGCGGGCAACGCACTCCTCTTGAAAAACCACTTCCCCAACACTCCCCTGACGTGCTTTCCATGCAGAGACGCCCTCATTCCTTTTAATTCCACTCCAATTTTTCGCAGGACAGCTTTGCATGGGTGTTTTCCCAGCCAATCCGTGATTCAGCAAATTCCAGGGCAGCAGCTGAAGGGTTAAAGAGCCTCTCGTTAATCTTCCCCCAGGGATCCCTTCCCAAGCCTCAGTCTTGGCCTTTGCTGAAAGATTTCCTCCTTCCCCGAGATGTCATTTAGGCCATTAGGGGGATCTTTTGCAGGGAATAATGCCTACCCCTTACACGTGGTCCCCCTTAATTAGTAATTAGGATAATGCAATATTGAAAAAGCAAGGCACAAATTTAATTAGTTGTGTTTTATTAGAGTAACTAAGGAGAAGGCCCCCGGACTCCGCGGGAGGAGAGGGATCGATAGTGAACATCTATTTTCACTAGAAAACACTCGGAGCTGCCGGGCTGTGTGTGGGGGGAGCCACCCTCAGCCTTCCACCCCTGCCTGCCCAAGGGAAGGAGCAGCACAGGGCCTGGAAAATAAATGATCAATACCTCCAGAGAGGGTCTGTGTATTCTCAGGGAACGTTCCGGAGCGGGTAATAGGAGCTGACACATAGCTATGGGGAGATGGCCTCCATTGCTCAATTAGCTCATTATCTTTTAAGCTGTTCTGGCTCAAATGATGGCAGAAGAGCTTGGATTTTGCATCTCTATCCATTTTTGGGGAGTTGGTGAGCCTGCAGTCCCTTGCCACTGGCACCCTCTTGTCCCTGTCCGCCCTCACTGACCCAGCAGGGCCGTGTGTGCTCAGTGTCTGCTGGAAAAAGCCACCGTGTCCCTTCCATGGGGTCCTTCCCATTCCTTCCCCAGCCCTCAGAGGGGCTGCAGCGGGGCTTGGCATCCTCTGAGATGAAACAACACTTCTGTTTGCTCTGCAAACCCTTCTGGTGGAGATCTTGTGAGAGATGTTTCCTCTTTGGCAGGGCTGCTGCTCACACAAACCTGCCTTTATTTACACATTTATTCGTGCTTTCATCTCAGCACGAAACCTCCCAGCTGGGCACACGTACACACCTTGTGCCAGTGCCAGGGTGAGTGCCACCTCCTTGCAGGGCTTAATAAAGCCACCAGACAGTTTCCAGTCTGCCTTTTCCCACCTCTCTTCCATAATTGTTTGCCGGCCTTCCTGCATCTCATCGAGTACGGAGAGCAAGGCCCTGCTGGGCCAGAAACTCTGCATGGTGAAATAAAAGGACTTCATGCAGCCACTTGCAGCTCAGGCAGGAAGATAAAAGCTGGAAGAAAGGAATTATGCCTGTCTAGGTATTTGAGGGAGAAATAAAAGGGCTGCTGAAGGTTGCAGAGAGCAGGAGTGGCCACTGTGCCCAGGCCAGCACCGTGGCCATGAGGGCAGCAAAAATTAGAGTCAAACCCACGTGGGCTTGATTAGAGGTCAGGCTTCAAGACAAAACCCAACACCAATGGTGAAGATAAAATATGAACTCACACAGATTTCTCAGCCTGGATGCTTGAGCCACCCCATGCTCACTCCCCTGCAGGAGAGGGATGGTGTGACACAAAGGGAGCCGGGCTGTCACCCACCCTCCCCACAGGCTGCTGGAAAGGGAGCCTTTCCCGATATTTAGTGCTCTCCAGCACGATTTGGTACAGGGAGATCAGTCAGGCTTTGATAAGATCATAGCAGGAGGACAGGAGGAAATTGCAGTCTTGCCCAATGCTTGATCTTGCGCTGCTGAACCTGCGCTATCGGGGACGTTATGGTCCAGCCTTAATGGCATCATATTAAGCTGAGACAATGCAGCCCCGTGACCTTGCGATGCTTGACAGCCATATGTGCTGTTTTAATGAAAAATCGGGGCTTAAGTAAATGGCTGCCCATGGCTGAGGGCTGTTAACGGGATCTCGCTCCGAGCCAAGCCCGCTCCGTGCCGGGGGGAGGGAAAGGGAAGGGAATTGGGATGTAATGCCATAATCATCCCTCAGTGAATGACCTTCTGCCTCCTCTGATCGTGGCCCGTGGTGCTGGTGGAGAGGAAAACCCAACAGGGCCATGGCCCACCTGGGGCTGCCGGGCTCTGCCACTGGGTCTGTGCACCCAAATTTGGGTTTGGGCCTCAATTTCCCCCAGAAGGAGCCAAACGAGCTGTCACTGCCACATCACTTGGATGCGCTGGGGGCAAAGCACAGCTGGGTTCAGAGCTGTTCCTCCTTCTCCATCCTCCTCCATGCCAATACCAGCGCTGGGGGAGCAGGGACTGGGGCGGACATCACTTCCAGGCACACGCACTGGTTTCCTCCCCCAACAAATTGAAGCTGTAAATATTGATAGCCTTCTCTTCCAGGGCTTTTTAATGCCCTCCCATACTTAGGAACTATTAAGCGCACCCATCATTACTAACCTGCGAAGTAAATGCGTCCTAATGGGCAGGCGAGCTACGCTGGCCCCAACAAATCATTCCTAATGAATAGTACCTGGCACATCCATCACCCTTAAATGCCAAAGCAAATCCATCTGCGTTAGCCGCTGAAAAGAGCCAGGCAGATCTCGCCCTCCCTTTCTTCCCAAGGTAGGGGAGCGTTTGGCTCGCAACACGTGAGTGTGGCTGTTTCCAATCTCTCCCCATTCCTGCAGTCAGGATCTCCGAGGCGCATTTCTCAATCGCCGGGCTGCTCCCGCACACAATGCCGAGAGGGCTCTGGCAGCGGCATGAAAGGCTTTAAATAGAAACCAGCGTTTCTCCCTCGCGCTGCACACAATGCTTCCCTGACCCTTCGCCGACCTCACCCTCAAATCTGGGGTTCACAGCCCCAGCCTTGAACCCGGCTCTGTTTTTTCATGTTTGGCCTCTCTATTTCCTGAGGTCAGGCAGCCCACCGCTCCATTAGCATGGAGCAACTCAGGGCTCATTTGCCAAAACTGACATCCTGGGAAAGTCCTGATGAATTTATGAATTAGAAGCTGCGGATGCCAGTAAAAGAATTAACGACTTATTTATTTATGTATGTATTTATTATTATTATTTGCAGGAAATCAGCTGGGATGCTGCTGTTTGCTTTTTCTGAAAAGCACAGCCAGCCTTGAACGCTGTGTCAGCAGCAGTTTTCTTTCAGAGAGGAAAAAACACATTTTTTAAGGTCCGTTAAGGGGTTGTGTTTTTTGAGTTGTTGGGGTTGGGGTTTTTTTATTATTTTGCTTTTTAAAGGAAGGGCCCGAGGAAGAAAGTTCCGTGAGCAGGAAGCCGAGGGAGCCAGCCCGGCATCCCGGCGGGGCGAGGTGAGCTCACCTTGCGGAGCGCGGGGATTGCAACACCCCAGCGAAGAGGTAAAATTGATATCGCATAAATCACGTGTCAAGTGCCTGCAAGGAGAGGTCATTAAACAGATGTACGAGGCAAGAGGCAAAGTCCATCCATTTCAGAAGACGCTCCCAGTGTCAGCAGCTCTGCAGAGGTCTCGAGAGGCAGAGGGATCCAACCGGCACGGCAGCAGCTTCCCTGAGAGTCCCTTATTTATTTCCTCCTCTCTTTATTTGATGCCATTTTCTTTATTGGAACAACTTCCTGGGCTCTGCTCTCCCCTGTCACAGCTGCCCAGTGTGGGGGCTGTGGGAGGGGAGGGTGGCACATCAAACAGCTCGGGAGGCACGGAGGGATGGAGTGATGGATGGAGGCTGCCCTGTGATTAATAATCAAACCAAGAGCTTTTACTGGGTGTCGTGTGGAAAATGTGGCTTTGGAAACATTTGTCTTCTTCCCACAAACAACAAGTGGTGTTTCTTTCCCTTTCTTTGTTTCTTCCCCCCCCCCCTTTCTCCCTCCCTCTCCCTCTTTTTGCTTTTCTTGCCCAGAATCACTGATTAAAATCTTTTCCATGCTTTACCTGCTCCAAGTAGCTCCTGTTCTGGTTTGATTTATGCTTCGCTTATCTCAGGCTTCAGTGGAAAAATAATGACCAGATAATAAAGAGCACTGAGTAGCTTTTTCAAGTGACATGGCATCCGCTGTGGGACTGGGTTCTGCAGGAGTGGGGAGGGAAATGCTGGGATGGCCTCGGGCCAAAGCAGAGGGAGGAAAACAGGATAACGGAGGACAACCACAGCCGGGGCCAGCGGCTCCTTAATGGGTGGAAGCTCGGGGCACCCTCCAGTGGATGCCTCAGCCCGCCCATCCCTGACCTGCTGAGGGGCAGGAAATTTCACAAATGGATATTTTGACTTTCCCAGGGCTTTTGGCCAGGATTCCAGTGGCTCTTTGTCCTCCCACGCACACACGGTCCAGGACAGGGGCTTCCCTCAAGCAGACTCACCAGGATGCTCTTTCCCACCTCCCTGCTCTTCTCCTGGACAGACCCTGCCAGTGAGAGAGGAGACCCCCAGCTCCATCCTGCAGCTGATCCGGGGTGTCCAAACCCTGCTCCCGACTGCTGCTCCAGGTCTTGCTGCTCCCAATGGATCTAAAACAGCTCCAGACCCACCAGGCTTCACCCCCAGCAGCAGGGGTCAGGCTTTACTACAGGCTTGGGACCCATAGGTTTCCCTGCCTTATTCCCTTCTGTCTGTAGGGCCACACAGCTTCCCTGCTCCAGCTTTCCCCACCCCTTTTCCCAGTGTCATCTGGTGAAAGAATCTCCATGAATTTCAGGGTAGGAAGGACTCATTGTTCACTCTACGCTCGGGGAAAAGGGAATGGTTTTATTGCCAAGAAACTATTTTTAATTGTAATGTGGATCCAGCATGGCCAGCGAGGTGGCTGCTGTGTGGGAATAGCAGGAAAAGTGGGATGGGAGGCTGTAGGGATAACTGCTGGTCATCACTCCATGGAAAACCTCGAGGTGTCTGCTTGGTGACACGCAGGAGCGTTCCCTCAGCTTGGGAAGCAGCAGCAGCCAGCCCTGTCCCTTCCGGTCCGCATTCCCAACAAATCATCTCCCCAAAATGTGCTGCTCAGCTTGGTTTGGAGAGGGGAAGAGACACAAGCCAGTGCGGGCCTCGCAGCGTGAAATTATTGCCAAGCAGGGATCGCACGGGTCCCTCCCGGCTTAAAATAACCCCAAAAAACAGAAACCTCTGGATTGCCTCCTCGGGGCGAGGGCTGCGTGTGTGTGAGTTTGTGGGGGAAAAAGAGGGAGATGCCCATTTCTTTGCCCCCCGTGGCTGGCAGGGAGCCAGCCCCTTCCACCGCTGGCAGCGCGGGGCCGGGCGCGCTCGGCGGGCTCTATAAATACGTGTGCACGACAGATCTGGCACCGCGTGTTCCTGTAAGTGATGTCATCTTTGGGGAGTTACTTAGCAACCGTGGAAAATGTTTTGGAGGCTCTAATTTTTCAGTATGGCAAAGCCATATATTTGTGCAGCTCGGCTAATCAGCTCGCTGGCGAGGCAGCCCCGATGAGCTCATTTTCTTCATCATTATTTTATGTGAATTGGGCTTTTAGCACTAAAGAGACCACAAAGATTTAATTCAAAAATGTGATTGCTTTATGTTTCCAGGGTATCATTAACATGGCATCTACGCAAATAACCATGGTAACAAACTGGTAATTAGTACATATATGGCACTTATTATTAATACAGAAACAGGACAAGTTCCAAATCAGCACAGATTACAGTACATTATTACCATAGTAATTACCTGCAGTAACACACACAAATTGAACTAAATGGCCAATTGAACTAGAGTGAATGGCTTTTTATTCCAGTCCCTAAATAATGTGCATTCTTGGCTGAGTAGTTCAAGGTAAATAAAACTGTTTTTAATTTATTGCCAAGGTTTTTCTTCCCCCTGCTTCGGTGGGAAGGGCTGGGAATGGCAGGAGTCAAAAACTTTTCTTTTTTTTTTTGCCGTGCTTACAGTATAATCATTGTACAGGCTAAGCCATTCCTGATTCCCAGAGAAAGACAAAGAGGGTAAAAGTTATTAGTTTATTTTATTAGTGGGTTTATTTCTCTAATTTCAGCTATGAAGTAATGTTCAGTGTATCCGAAAGAGTCAATGCCAAATGAAGTAGAGTCCAAATCCAGCCTTTCAGTCCCTGGGTTTGGCTTTTTTTATTGAGAGAGAAGGAATATCTGCATTTGGAGTAGGTTAGAAAACTGAACTTTTTGGAGATGATCACATTTATTAAAACAATGAAAAAACAGGGGTTTGGCCTAACTCTTCCCCTATGGGTTTGAGGTACATAAAAGTATTGAACCCACAAACCCTGAGTCAAACCCAAGAAGCCAAATGCACTGGCTGGAGCCAGCAGTGCTGAGATGAAGCCAGCCAGCACAAAAAAAGAATAAGAAGAAGTTTTTGAGTTTTTCTTCCCATTTTGCCACATTTCATTAGCCCTATCACAGAGCAGGGAGGGCTGGAAAGCTTCTCTTTGTGCAGTCCTGGAGAGGCTGAACACGCCGGGCTCGGAGGAGCAGAGGCAGCAGACTCACAGCCCTTTTAAGATTAAATCTATCTCCCCTTCCTAAGCTGGTTTTTTTTTTTTCTTTTCTAAATGGAAATAACATTCAGAGAGACACTTTCAGAAGGGATCTGTGTCTGGCCTCTGTGTGTGCAGTTTGCAGAGCTGGGAGCAGGAGCACGCATCGCACTCGCTCCTCCTGTTCGGGGGCAGCCCGTCCTGCAGGTGCATGGTTCAAGACCTCTTTTTTTTCTTTTTTCTTTTTTTTCCCCAGCTTTGCCTCCTGAAATGATTCTCCTGGGTTGTCTGGATGATGATGATGTTACCAGTCACTACTTACTTGGAAGGGCTTTCTTCCAGCTGACATTTTTTCCTGTCCAAAGCCACACCGCGCAAGTTCTCAGCGTGCAGAAGTGGCCCTGGGCCCTCCCAGAGGAGGTGCCTCCCTTCTCCCCAGCACCAGCAGGAGCAGAATGAAAATTCCAGTCATTCAGAGATTTTTTTTTCCCCCTCTCTTTCCTCTAGACAAGCATTAATATTTCCACTTGCTGTCGGTAATTCAGACACCCCCATTCCCGGAGCTCTCGGGCAGCCCTGGATTGTGTGTCCATGGTCTGGGATGGAGACAGGCAGTCTGTGAGGGCTTCAGCAGCTGGCACAGCCCTGGAGAGCATCCCACACACGGATCTGCATGAGGGAAAAGTGGAGAACCTTCCCCACCAGCAAACCTGCTTTATTGTGCTCTTTACCCACGTGCTTCTGCCAGGCACGCTGGAGAATTGTAGATCCTTTATCAGGTCCATCTCTCATTGTATTTTACCTTCCTCAATTCATAAGAAAATTATTATTTTAGCAGGCAGGCATTTAATTAAGTTTCACTGTGTTTGCTTTGGCTCTCACAGCATGGAAAATCTCCTTTTAACAACCATCCCTTGAGCATGGGTTGTGATCAAGCCAAACTGCCTGGATGCAATCCCTTCTCCCAGCAGCTCCCTTTCTCCTTCCAAACCCCGAGCCCTCCTCGCCCCACTGGGGTGCTCCCAGTCTGCCCAGCCCTGCCAGGAGCACAAAAAACCCCTCTCAGCAGGCAGCAGGAGCTCAGCACTGCTCGGCATCGAGGCTCCTGCCCACTCCTCCCCTGCACCCCCGCCTGACTCACAAACTTCCCACTCCAAATTAACACCCATTAGGGCTTATTTCCATCACGCTCCTCCCACGCAGCCACAGCACAGCTCTGCCTGGGTTCAAAACAGGGATGGAGCTGTGTTTTGGTGCTGAGTTTAGCCCAGGTTTTTTTTTTCTGGAGGGATGTTGCCCTCATGAGAGCTGAAAGCATCATTTTGGGGGGTGGGAGTGCAGCGGCTGCCCCTGAGGAGCTGCTCGTTCTTGGGCTGCGTTGTTTCATCCAGCAAGTCCACAGAACTTCAGCCCTAAGGAGTAAAAGGCTCTTTTCCCTCTGCAGTGCCATGAGCAGCTCATCTTTGTGAGGTAATTAAGAGCTGCTGTTGATGTTTTGGTTTAATTTAGGGGAAAAAAAAACCAACAAATTGAATTTGGTATCCTCAGCTCCCTACCCTGCTCTGCTGCCAATCCTCAGGATCTGGGACCTTCCTCAGCCTGAGCAGAGGCTCAGGAATGCCCAGAGAGCCCCAGCAGCCTGCCCTGAGCACAGCCAGCACCTCCTGGTGCCACTGCCCCCCTGCAGCCCCTTCCCAGCTCCGGAGGGCAGAGCAGGCACCCCTGGATCCTCCAGCACCCCGGGGTTGGAGCAGGGTGTGCAGGGATGGAGGCAGCACCCAGACCGTGCTCTGACTCCCCCACCCGGGATGCAAAATCTCCCCTGACCTGAAAAACCCCCAAAGGCCAGAGGAGAGCTTGATTTTCCCTCTCCCCTCCTCTCCCCTCCTCTCGTTGCTGTTTTGTTTTGCAGCAGTTGCTGCTGTTGCCATGCCATCTCCTTTTGTTGCTATGGATTAATAGTGTTTTTTACTTATTTTTATGTATGTCCTGGGAACACGATTGCTTAATTTGCCCTGCAGGTTTGTAGGCCTGACAGGCATTTCCACATCGTCCCAGCAGTCACCTTATCTTAATCCAGTTCTGGGCTGCTTGCAGGATAAATACCTTCAGAAATACCTGTTCCTGTGGCGGTTTGGGACAGGTATTTGTCCCAGCAAGTGGCCAGGGTGGGAGTGGTGGGGACACGTTGTTCCCACAGCCTGTGCTGGGCCCTCTCTGATGTCATGGGCTGGTTTTTATCTAACCCAGGATAACACCTCGGGAGCCACCAGTGGAATGATCTTCCAGGCCTGGGTGGAAGGATGGGCTCCAGCTCTCCCCATGGACCCCCAAGGTGACACAGCTGAGGGATTGCATAAAATATGTTCATTTATTTCATTATAATGGGCATTGAAACAGGATTTGGCCTCTGGCTCTTTCTGTCCCTGGAAAACCCAGATCATCAGAGAGGGACCAGGAGTCCCCAGGGAGCCTCTGAGCTGTGCCATGGGAGAACCTTCAGTGTCCAGCATGGAACAGGGTGGTGGGAGTGGAGTAAAAAAATAGGAACCAAGTGTTTTCCAGTGGTTTTGGGAGGTTGGTTTGTGTGCTGTGGAGGCAGAAGGCTCAGCAGATCCCTGTTCATTCATGTCCCAAAACCCCAGGGGCTGCTCCATCACTGCCCCGGCCACCCCTGCAGTGTCACTTGTCCCCAGGCAGTCCAAGGGAAGGGTTTGTGTGAGGAAACCACTGCAGCTCTGTGGTTTGGTTGTGTTCCACAGGTGGGAAAGCACAGAGGAGGCATCAGGATGGACCTGCTCTGGGTCCAGCTCCCCACACACCCCTCATGGAACACCCTGAGTTATTTTGTCAAGGCAAACCTTTCATTGCTCTGTGTCTCCATCTTCCCCGTGCAAAACAGGGGGAAAATTCCATCCTTTTGCCCCATTATTGAAAACTCCACTGAAGTGACTACATCCTATTACTATTATTATTATTATTATTATTATTATTATTATTATTATTATTATTATTATTATTATTATTATTATTATTTGTGCCTTTGGCTCACCACAGATGGATATGGATACAGAGACACAGGGATTGGCTTCTTCCCTCCAGCAATCAATCCTGCCTCCGTCCTACTGGGTCATCTCACAAGCAGTGCTCAGACAAATATCAAACATGCCCCTGGAGCCGCGAGCCTCGGAGGTCCCTCGTTTGCACACATCAAAGGGGAGCTGGTGACATCATGGAGATCACAGAAAACATCAACTCTGCCTGTCTGGGAGAGGGGGGAAAAGCAGCTCCTTGCAGATCCACAGCTGGTGGGGCTCTTAATGACACAAGGGCCGAGGAACATTCCAACCATAACATCCTGCAGCCTCCCCGCCACCAGACAACGCGCCTTTTATTAGGGCAGGAATGTATCTTTAATAAACTGGAGGTTTTTAACTTGTCAGAGGGTGCCTGGGATGGGGGATCCACCGCAGTCGTTCTTGGCTGGGCTGTTGTGCTGGTTGTCCCTCGGCCGCCCTGGTCCCCCGCCGGCGCCGGCGCCGCGCTGGTGGGAGGCTCTCTGCTCTCCTGGGCACCCTCCAGGCCCCCTTCCGAGGGGTCACTCACCTCCGTGGGCGTCTCACAGCACCTTCCCTGTGGTCCCATGGAAATCCATCCTTGTCCTGCGAGGAGAGGGGTTGGCAGCACCTCTGAGCCCCTAGAAGTGTCCAAGGTCGGGCTGGATGGGGCTTGGAGAAACCTGGTCTAGCAGAAGGTGTCCCTGCCCCTTGGAAGACCTTTAAGGTCCCTTCCACCCCAAATTCCATGATTCCATGGTAAATGAGCATAAAATCCTCATAGCACAGAAGCAAAACCATTCTTCACCTTAATTATCCCTGCCCTCATCAGTGCCCGTGTGTTGGCACAAACTGGGCTTTGGGGGTGAGGGAGTTCTGTGCTAATAAATATTTCCTCCAGTTCCAAAACCATTATCACCATCCTTCTCACTGCTGTGTGTGATCCCTTGGAATTCTGCGGGGTTTGGGGCTTTATTGGTGGTTTTTTAAGGTTTTCCTCCACCCTGCCTAAAGCTTAAAGAGAGAAGGTGATGCTGAGAAGTTGCTCCACCACAAATCTCCCGTGCCGTTCCCTTTATTTATCCTAATTCAGAGACTTTCAGCCCTCTGAAGGGCTGTGTGCTGTCATCAATCCTGGAGGAGCCCATGGGGGCCAGGAGAGGTGCAGCACTGAGGATTTGTCCTATTGATTAACCCGGGATAGGAGGAATCAAACACCAGGAGCAAGGAAACGCCTGGGAGGAGAACAGAGCGATTGTCAGGTTTGCTTTGCAGGTTGTTGAGTTTGGAAGATTTCATTTTTTTTTTCCTTCTTGGAGGCTGAGAGAAAGCCCTAAAACTTTCCTAAATTCCTCCCCATTTCCCTGTTTGAAGTTCCCCAGTTAACACCACACGCCAGAGAGAAACCCCCCCTCAGAATCCCCCCCTCTGCCAGCCAGCCACAAGTGAGATCTCACATTATTGCCTCTGACAGCTCTCATTCCTCAGGCACTTTCTTTTTCCTTCCTCAAAGGAAAGGGGGAAAAAATATCAAAGGTTTCCAAACCCTGAGCACCTTCCGAGACTGCAAAACGCAGCCCCTTGTCGGGGGGATGCACCGAGCTGGAAAGCAGGAGGGAGGATGGATGCAATCCTTGGGAAGAGTTCCATGTGTTTGCCATCTCGTTTGCCTTGGGCCCTTGGAAAATGTTTGTAGTTTTCAATTAATCTCATTAGTTTGGAAGTAGACAGAGGGGCGGGAAATCAAAATAATTTCATGGGGAATTCTCTTTAACGACTATTTAAAAACACGTAATTGAGAGAGGTGGCGGTGGAAAACGTTTTAGTAGTGCTGAAAGCAGCGGAGGGGAAGCAGTGAGGAAGGTTCAGGAAAAGCCTCGTGTGAGGGGTCTGTCGGGACAGGACAGAGCTGTGGGGTCACAGGGCCACCAACGGGGCTGGCATGGGGTCAGCACAGGTTTGGGACCCTCAGCCAGGTCCCTCAGTCCTGGGTGCTCCTGAGGAGCCTCCCTGGCTGCTGAGAAGCCCTGGGAGAGCCCTACTTGCTGTCACTGAGTGAGCTTTTAATTTCCTTTTGCTGCTCTCCTGAGGCTGAGTTTGCAAGGCTGGAAAGAGTCGGTGACTCCTGCAGTTTGCCTCTGCCTCTGCCTCGCTCACTGACTGTCCCCAGGGGTGCTGTGGCCACTGTGGTGACACTGGGGTGACCTGGAGGGCGGCCTGGGGTGAGGATAGGGTCTGCAGCCCCTCCATCCCTGAGGGGATGGCTGGAGAAGGGACAGAGCCTCGCCACAGCCTCAGGGCACAGGAACCGCTCTGCCTCACAGAACCAGCCCCAGCATCCCCCCGGAGAGCCCAGCGCACCTTGGGGACGCAGGACATCCATCCCACTCCTAATTCCCTGCATCCCAATGAACCAGAGAGGGAGGACTGGTCCCTGAGAGTTGTTTTTTGCCGGGAGCATCCTGTGGCAGAGCCCCCGACAGCCCCACACACCCCCAGAGCCGCCCCAAGCCCCTCTCTGTCCCCATTCCAGCAGAGCTGCGCCCTCCTCTGCAGGCTGAGCACTTAATTGATTGGATTAGCCCTTATTTACTAATTAGCAGCCTGGTGCCCAGGCGGGGAGCGCTGCCCGTCTCCCCGAGCAGTCGGTGCTTGCCGTGATTCATTTCTGCCGTGTAAAAGCGAAACTTGGCTCGGTGCTTTCCCCGGGGCACCGCTCCGCCGCCGGGAGGAGGCGATGCCAGCCTCTGCCCGCCTTTTAACTCGCTTTATTTCCCTTCCTTCCTCACAGAACTCGGTTTGCTGCGTTTAACGAGCTCGGTAATTGCTGTCGCAGAGTTTTGCTACTGACAAAGACACAACCTGAGGGGAGGGACGCGACACTGACACCCAGGAGACCTGGCTTTTGTCCCAAAAGGGTTACCCGCTGCGAGGACACGCTGCCCTGTCCATCACACACCTCTCTCCATCCTCCTCCACGCTGCTGCCTGTTCAGTCTCTCACTCTGGGTGTTCATCCATCCTCCCCCAGACCAAGACTCACCACCAGCAGGCAGGGGAGGGAGGGTGGCCACATGCCTGGGGAGAGTCAGGCTGCAGGGTTAGGCCCACTCTGTCCCAAAATGGTCATTTTATGCCCCCCTCGCTCTTACTTAATGAGAATTTGGGGGTTTGGGGGGGAAAAATATCACCTGGCACCACAGTGTCTTCCTTTCCCTCGTGTTTTTTGCCGTTGTGTTCCTGCCACCCTCCCAACCACCACACTGAAGGACATCAAAGAGCAAATGATGACAGGAACATCCATCCTTTGCAGCAGAACCTGGGAGGTCAGCGAGAGCAGCCCCAGGGTGTGAGATGCTCAAACCACCGAGCCGAAGGAAAAAGGCTTCAGGATGTGATTCCAGGCTGGATAAACCAGACACCTGGGAGGGAGGACACTCAAACCCTCCCGTGATCCATTAGCAGGCTCCTTAAGGAGATGTGAATGGAGCTGCCGAGCCAAAGAAGGCACCTTTAGACTTCTTAGCAGCCAAACCCTCGTGTGCATCACTTAGAGGTGTCCCAGGGGCACCCACGACACAAGGCCTCTCCCTCCCAGCAGCCAGCTGCACGAAAGGAGGAGAACATCCCAAAACACATGTCCGAGGGGCAGATTGCTCTGTGCCAGGGCTGTTGAGCGTGGAGGATACAAGAGAGGGATGCTGTGAGATGCAGGTGGTGCCCAGAGTGGAGGGGAAGGTGCTGCCGTGTGGCTTCACCCAGCACAGCACCGGCTCCCGTCGGTGCCAGGGGAGATCAGACCCTGCTGGATGCAGGGAGTGCAGGGAGTGCAGGGAGTGCAGGGAGTGCAGGGATGCAGGTTCTCCCCCTCGCTGTGACCTCTCTGCTGCCGATGGATCGATGGTGCTTGGAGGGCTCAATGTAGGTCAGGCACATCGCTGGCTCCACCATGGAGTTATTAAATTGAACGAGGATCCCCCCTTCTCCCTCCATCCAACCCCCTGAGTGCCCAGCCCTTGGCACAGGGCAGCCTTGGCTCTCATCCTAGAGGAGAGGAGCATTGCCCTGGGCTCAGGGCTCGTCTGGGCACAGCCAGTGTGTGTCCAGCACCCGAACATCCCCCAGAGCAAAGCCCTGCCCGGGTGTGTGTGCACGAGGAGAGCTCGGTGCTGGGAGGGGGAACGGGCAACCTGACCCAGTTCATGGGTTTCTGTCAATAAAGCTGGCACTGCTCCCTCTCAGCTCTGTGAAATGGATGGGCCTGGAGCAGCTCCCAGAGAAGGGGATTTCTCTCCCTGGGAGGAGGGAGCTGCATCTCCCACGTGTGGTTGCTCCCCTGCTTGTCTCCATGGGGGTGGAGTAGATAAGAGACATCCCAACCTTCATCCTTGGGAGCTGCTGGTTTTGGCCACCCAGCCTTAATTCCCTCTAGAAGCCTTTATCACCCAAGGAGGAAACCCAAATCCTCTGGCACCTCGGGCTCCTCCTGGGCTGGCGAGCTGGAAGGAGAGGGAGGCATGGAAAGGGAGAGAGAGCAGAGGAAAAACTTTGTTAAATAAAAAAAAACCCCTCGGTAGTTCAGAGCAAACTTTGTACTAGTTGAAGATTTGACCTTGTGTTCTCTCCTAGGAACAAACAAGAGCAGAACGAGGATCATATTATTTTGCTTGAAATTTGGAGTGGATCAGAGCCCTGCCGTTCCAAGCCCCTGCAATGAATGGCTATAAACAAGATGCATTTCCGGAGAATGAATTAAACACTGGGCCTGAGCACTGACTGCGTTTGAGAGATGTTTATTTGTCCTTGCTGCCTCTCCATAAAGAGTTGCACAAGGACTTACTAAATTTTAACCCCACATTGTTCTTGGGTAAACACTGCCCTTTATCCAACGTCAGGAGTGCTGGGAGCCCAGATAAGCTCGGGTTGGCTCGTGCTCTCTGGAGCATTCAGCCTCTTGGAACCAGCGTCACGCAGACCCCAGGGCATCCACATAATTCCCAATTGCCTCCAAAGCTCTGGCAGCTTCCTGCATTTTTATGCCAAAAAGTTTGCTGCGAGAAGTGTAGCAACTTTTATCTCAGCTCCTCTCCTTATTTTGCGTGATGGAAAGGGAAAGGGTGAAAAACCACGAAAAACTGGTGATAAACCATGAAAAACTGGTGATAAACCATGAAAAACTGGTGATAAACTGGCCCAGGAGTTTATCACCATCCCCAACAAGTCCTTGTCCCCACTGCCACCACCACATGGAGGGAGTGCCCATGGCAGGAGGGTTGGAATGAGATGATCATCAAGGTCCCTTCCAACCTAAAGCATTCCCTGGTTCCATTTGCCACAGTCCATCCTTTTCCTGCCCTTCCACAGACATGAAAATGATGACGTTTTGAGAGTTTCCTCCATCCTAATCCTCGCTCTGTCACTCCCAGCATCACTGGTGAGTGCACACAAAAAAAGGCTAAAGGGGGATGAATATCACTGCAAACTTTCTGGCTGCTTGGATTTCCAGAGTCTACACAGCCTGTGCTTTTGGACCATCTGCTGGCATCCGGGTGGGGAGTTGGGTCTGCACAGCCATCGGTATCCAGGCAGGAAGAGCAGCCTGGAGTAGAAAAAATGGTTTTTTTCTGAGGGGAAAAAATGGGTTTTACTCTTCAAGAGGGAAAGGCAGAGTAAAAGTGGTGTGCAAACCAACCCAGCTCTCCCTGCCTTCCAGAGAACTCCCGAGAATTTCCCCCCTCCCTGCTTCCAGGGGTGTTGTGTGGTGTTTCCCCCACTTTGGGGGGACTTCACCACAGGATGCGAGATGCTGAACGTGACTCTCCCCAAAGAAGAAGGATCTGTGCCTTGTAGAAACATTTCTGAACTCATGTTTGTTCCCTCTCCTGGGTCTGGGCAGAATGTCAAAGCCTGCTCTGAGCTGGAAATATTTTAAGACTAGCACTCACTGGAGACTGAAACAATGGCAATTCTTCAGCTACTGAGGCTTTTATAAAAGGGCTTTTGACACAGAGGCTGCTTAGGGTTGGGTTTTTTTTTTCTTTTTTGTTTTAGTTGGTTTTCCTCCCAGAAAACACTGTGCCAGTGTCCGTGTGCGTGCTCGTGCACACACTGGTGAGTGTGCAAAATAATCCCTGTGCTTCCAGCGGGGCCAAAGGTGGGAATGCCCAGGAGATGCCCCCAGCCCTGTTCCGACAGGGAGGAGGCAGCAGCTCACACGGGATCCACACAGCGATGCAGGAAGAAAAAGACATTTTAGAGTAAATGTCAGCTTTTGCGTTTCTGGGTTTGGGGCTTTTTTTAAACATGTGGGTGGGACTTTTAATGCCCAGATGAAGCTGAGACGGTTTCAGTCTCCAGGGCTTATCCAGAAGATTCACACAAACACTATGGAAAGTGTCTCTTTGCTTAGGGAGGATGAAATTTGACACTGCCGAGATTTTAACCCGGTATTCCAGCGAGGAGCCTCGGTGGTTAGCGTGTCATATCTGATAAAGGCTAATCAGCCCTCCTTCAGGCACCATTCAATTCTTATTTCCATCTGCTTCCCATGCAGATTTTGTTATCCATGAGATGGACTCACAAGCAGGCAAACCAGTGCGAGTCCTGCTCAGGAATCACAGGATCAGTGGTGAGGAAGGACACGATGGATCCCCCAACCAAAACCCTTGAAATGTGCTCAGGAATCACAGGATCCATGGTGGAAAAGGACACGATGGATCCCACAGCCAGAACCCTTGAAATCAGCCCAGGCAGCTCCCAGTCCTGGCTTGGAAACCAGCAGGGTCCAGCCCCAGTTTGCACTGGTGTGGGGCTGGGATCCCACTGGGCAGCAGCTTTCCTGCACAGCCCCGTTCCCTGCCCCAAGCCCCGAATCCCCCGGCCCCGG
>VZTJ01001500.1:493257-510926 GCA_013397795.1 Orthonyx spaldingii | reverse complement strand
TTCATCAAAAACTGATTTTTTTCATGGAAAAGGGCTTTTGCATTTCTTTTTTTTTTTTTCATCTGAAGGAAAAAAAAACCAGAATAAAAATATTTCATCCCTTTCTCACAGAGCGAGGTTTATGCCGTTTCCCTGGTGATAAAAGCACAGGGCTGGCTCTTGAGACAGATGCGTTTAATTCCCAGCTCTGCCGCAAACCCCCGCGATGACCTTGGAGCAGCCGCTTGGACTCCGAAACGCGCGGGACGGGATTTTTCTCTTCAAGCTCCCGTTTGGCCTCTTCGGCTGGGATAAGAACGTCTGGAAAACCCCCTCGTTTCACGCGGACCCCCGTTTCTCCCCAGCCCAGCGCCCACCCGTCGTGCTGGGGATGCCGCTGCTGCTGCTGCCCTGCGCGGCTGCTCCATCCCCGGCCCGCGGAGCGCCCGCGGCCGGCGGGATGCGGAGCGAGGGTCGCGGATGCCCTCTCGTGGGAAGAGCGGGGCTCGGCCGCGCTCCTCAGCCCCGCGGGGACCCGGGCAGACCCCCGGCCCCGCGTTCCCTCAGCCCCCCGAGCCCCGCCGAGCATCCCCGTCCTCGCCGGGCTGCAGCGCATCACCCAAACCTTCCCAGGGCGCAGCGTTCGGCACCTTTTATTGAGGTGGGGGGCAGAGGAGGGCGTCCTGCCCACCCGCAGAGCAGCGGTGGGGGCACCCCCGCTGCCAGCACCCGTCCCACGAGGGTCCCGCACCCCCCCTCGAGGGCTCAGGAGAGCAGCAGGGCGGCGAGCACGCAGGGCAGCAGGAGGTGGCCGGGGGGCGGCCGGGGGGCTCGGGGGGTGCCGTTGCACAGGTCGGTGTCGCAGCAGTGGATGCGGACCCCCGGCAGCTCCTGCTGCTGGCAGTGGCGGGAGGTGGCACAGCCGCTGGTCAGGAGGATGCCCAGCACCACTGCAAGGCAAGCACAGGGCGGGACGTCAGGCGGGGTGAGGGGGTGCAGGGACAGCCTGGCACGGGGGACAGGCCCTGTGGGGCTGGGTTTGGGGGTGAACAGAGCGGCTCGAGCAGCCCCCGCAGCCCCGGGGGGGACTCACCGCTCTCTGTTTTAATGCAGAACCGGTGCTTGAAGCCCTGGTGGGACTGGGAGCAGGTGATCACCTCGGGGTTCGAGCACCCCATGTCCACGTTTTTGGTGCCGACCACGATGTTGCAGCCATAGCACTGGAGTCCAGACACTAAACGAGAACCACAAGGAACGCGGCTGGATTTTTTTTTCCAGGGGGGAAAAGGCTTCAACTCGTTCCGAGCTGCTCTCTACCGACGGCCTCGCAGCGCTCCCTGCCTTGCCAAGTCGAATTAAGCCAGAGCCCGGAGCCGCCCGTCATTTGTTTACCCGGTGGGCCCAAAAATACAGACTCATCTCCCACTAGAGGTCAGTGCGAAATCAGAGATTAGCCGGAGATTTGAGCCGGGATCAAACTGTGGGAACAAGGGAGCTTTGAAACAGGGGGTGTAAAGGGTGGGTGAAACCTCACAAGCACAGACACCAGCGGGTCAGGGCTCGGTCACGGTCAGAAACAGCTTTTCCTATTTTCACCAAATTTCTCCAGTTTAGCTGTGCCTGTGCTGGAGGTCTTTGCTCCAGAGGGATGGGTTTATCAGCGTGGTTTGGTTTCCCCCTGGACACAGCCCTGATGTTATCAAAGGGTCTATCAGGGAGGCAAAACCAGCTCTGAAACAGAAGGGAAATCCTCCTTCAGAGCACAGCGTGCCTGTGACCCCGGGCCAGTGGCCTCAGGGTGTCCCCAGGGCTTTGCACACTCGCCCTGGCGGCAGCTCAGCCCCTCCCCGCAGGGTCAGCGACTGTGTCTGAAAACTGCCACAGTGGGAATGAAGCCATTTCTCAGGTTTCTTAAAAAAAAAAAAACCAAAACCGCCTTCAAATGATATTGATTTACACCACCCACCTCTGTTGTGGAGGTTGAGGCAGCCTCTGTTGATGAATCAAGTTGCTGCCATTACCTTTCCTCACCTCTGAATGCTGACCCAGAGCCCTTCCCGGGGCTCTCACCGGGGTTTTGGGGGTGGTGAGCACCCTCACACAGCCAGGCACAGTGAGAGGAGCCCCTGCCTCGGCCAGGTCAGGGAAGGGGAGCCCAGAGGATCCCAAACCCTGGCGGCACTGCCCTTCTGTGCAAAACACTCCATTACCTCCATCCTAAAACCACCAGCACGCAGCTGCACGGCTTGGGGTGGGAATGCCCCCAAACTCATCCCGAGGCTAAATCACACCTGAGCAAGGCGGGTTTAGGGAGGATGCGCACCCACAGCCCGGGAGGAGCAGCACTTACCCTCTGGCAGGACGAACGCCACGGTGATCAGAGACAGGATCCCATGGGCACCGCCGGGCATGTGTCCGCAGAGCATGGGGAGCAGCTCCTGGGGGCACCCAGAGCTCACAGGGCGGGCACGGGGGGCTGGGGGAGCGGGCTGAGACCTCCTCTCCTCCCGGCTCTTCACCCCTCGTCCTCGGCGCTTCCTCCTCACCTGCAGACCCTCCCAGCGGGATTCAGGGAGGTGCCGTGGGTGCAGCAGGGATCTGGCTGCTCCCCGCTTGCCCAGCCAGCCCCTGGCACCCAGGCTCCTTATGTCGATGCTTAATTTCTCCCTTTTCCTCTGGAGAAATTCCCCGATTCTTTCAGTTGATGCACAGACCTGAGTGCGTATGTGCTACCCTCAGTTATTTCTGTCCTATTTCCTCTGTCCACGATCACTTCCCATTAATACCACCGTGCAGCAGCTCTTGGAGAGAAATTCTCCCTAATCAAGATTTAGTTTTAAATCCACTTCGAAATCCTCTAATTCAGTTGGATTAGGCAGAAGGGGTTTGGGGAGATGTATGGTTTTACTTTTTTTTTCCCCCCCCAGTCTCTTTTTCCTCTCTGAGCTGCCTCATCTTCATGAACGGACCCACCGGCTCTCTGTGACATATTGTGCTATTTAAAGAGAGCAGGAATAATTTTATTAAAGAGAAGCAGCCAACTAATTTTAAATCCAAGACGTGAGATCCTCTCACAAAGTACAGCTCTGGGGATGGCCCTGGGGTTAAGGGGAAAACCTGAAGGAGAGGAAAGAGGGTTTGGATGTGAAGTGTGTATTTACACACAAGAAAATGCCTTAATAAAGCAGGGAGAGGCCAAAAAGAGCCAGCCCCGGGCTTGGATCAGCTCTGGAGGGAGCTGGGGGCTTGGGAAGGGGACAGGGGGAAGGAGAGGACTGAGCAGTGGTGGCTCTGCAGGGCCAGGGTCAGACCCACGGGACACCAGGGATGTCACCAGCTGCAGGATCAGCCCCCAGCCCCCTGTGGGCTCCTCCAGCGCTGTCCCCACAAGCAAAGGCCCAGCTCTCAGCGGAGCTAATGGGACTTGGAGAGCTAATGCTTACTAATAAGAGAGCGCGACCGAATGCGCAGGATTAAAAAATTAAAATGACAAAATAAGCTGCTTATGTAGCTCATCCAGCAACTGCCTGCTAGCAGCACCTGAAATTCCCCACCCTGGGCACCCCAGCCCACCAGGCACCTCCTGTGCCAGGCACAGCTCCCAGCCAGGCAGGCTTGGACCTGATCTCCAACAGCATCTTCATTAGCAGGGCTGCTGGTTCGTATTTCACCGGGAGGCTGCACAAACTGGTCCAAAGAGGGGCATCTCCAGCTCAGGAGGGGCAGTTGGCACCTGGGAGAAGTGCCCAAGAAGCGCAGCTCATGGATTCAAATCCCTTAAACCACCCACGGCGTCTCGCTTGCCTCGAAACAATGTGATTGTAACAAATGTCTGACACAGTAAAGCCTGAAAGCCTGGGGGAGAAGGGATAAGAGGCAGGAAATGGGATTGATTTAAACGCGTGCATAAATCAGAGCATTCAATAAGGAGGGGAAACTAACTTTTAATCCCTTAATAAACTCATCAGTTATCTGGAAGGGGCAGCCAGGAGCAGCCCGGGGTTTGTGGCAGTGATGCAGCATCCCTGGAAGTGACCAAGGCCAGGCTGGACAGGGCTTGGAGCAACCTGGAATAGCGGAAGGTGTCCTTGCCCATGGCAGGGGGTTGGAATGGGATGAGCTGTGAGGTCCCTTCCACCCCAAGCCGTTCTGCGGGTCTGTGAAGCAGCAGCTGCTCACATCTGGCGGGGCCGGGGCCACGCAAACCCCTGGGCGCTGCACCTGGATCCGCAGCCTCCTCCGGAAAAGCGGCTCCTCCGCCCCCAACACGCGGCACCGGCCGGTCCTTCCCGCCGGGAACCGAGCGGGGAGGGCTGGGAGAGGCGCAGGGGCCGAGGGATGGAGCGAGTCCTTCTGGTGGGACCTGCAGCGGGGTGCTGGAGGTAATCCCGGTGGGAACATCAGCCCCCCGCGCTGGTTGGAGGTGTTGAGGTGCTGAATTAGAGAAATGTTTGTCTGGTTTTATTCCCTGGGGATGCCGAAGAGCAAGGCCTTAAGAAAAGGGAAAAAAAACCACCCGACCTCGGGGTAAAACACACCCGACCTCTTCCACGGCTCCCACATCTGGAACTTGTAACTCCTCCCTCGTTAGCGCTGGCGGAACTCGGAGCGATTTACCGGCTCCGGGGCAGCGGGAACACGTCGGGAATGGGCTCCGCCTCCCTCGCTGCGGGAGATCCCAGCAGCACATCCCGGGGAACGCTCCCGCTCCCGCTCCAGCCCGCGGGACACCCCCGGCACGGCCCAGCCTGCGGGGGCTCCGCAAATCCCGCGCTGAGCTCATCCCGGCGGCACCGCCCCGCCGGGGGCGGGACTCGAACCGGCGAACCCGGGCGCGCCACAGCGAAACTCCCCCTCCGCCGGTCACGGGGCGGGCGGTGAAGCTCCGCCTTCTGCGCGCTGATTGGCTGAAAGCGATGAATACATTAAAAATGCAGCGGAAAGTGTTCGTTCATGCTTTTTTTACCGGGATTTTTAGGGATTTTAGTGCGAATCTTGGACTTGGAGTAAAAGGTTTTGTATGGGGATTAGAAGGAGATTCAAACTAAGGGGATGGGAAGAAGGAAACGTGTCTCACCCTATGCGGAGAGATGTAGACTGGCAGGGGTTTAAATAGCACCGGTAGCAACGGTGGGGCTGTGTTGTATGAAAGGAGAGAAGGTTAGCACTCCCCTTGATAAGGATGGAAGAGGCCCTTGTGGCCTGTACAACACACATACGGTTAAGGCACTGCCACCTACTTCGTGGCATCTAACCATGTTTTTTTCTTTATTTTCCTCTCATTTTATTTGGCCGAGACACTAAAAAAAGCGCGCAGCACCCTCTTTCTTAGTCACCCAGCTCGCCTTTTCCCTCAGTCCAGAATCTCCGGGGCACCAGAGCTCCACAGCAATAACTCCCCTTCCCCGAGCATGGTGTAACACACCCCAGCCCCTCTCATGAAGTCACACCTCCCCTACAGTGCACAATCCTCGTTTTTAGAGCTGTGCTCGAGCTAATCCCGGCCCTCCAACCACCACAGCCATGCCAGGCTGCACAGAATTAGAGCTAAGTACAGCTCATGCCAAGAGGCCCCAGCATTAATCCCAGGTGGGATATTAAGGATTTAAACACAACCTTTACGAAGAGCTGCTTTACAGCAGATCCTTTACATTAGGGGGTTTCTATCCCTGTTCAAGAGATTTCCTGGTGATAGTAGAAAATTCATCTCCCTTCTCCACAGCTCTGTGGCTCAGAGGGTGGGGAGGGACAGCACAGCTGGGCAAGCAAAGCCACTCACACACAGGGACATGAGGCTGTGCCAGAAAATATTTCTGAATCAACACTGGAGTAAAATTGCAGCTTCTTCACGCTGTAAAGCAGCACAGCCACAGCGTGCATTGAAGAGTTGCACTGGCCTTCAAGAATAAGAATGAAAAAAATCATGAGTTGATCATTTTAGCAGTGACACCAAGTCTAGACGCAGTGTCCCTTCCTGGGGGTAATGAAAAACCTCCCCAGGCAGTGATATTATTAATAGCCATTTTAGCAGCTCAGCATGAACTCTATTTTTATATTTTAAGAAGGAAACCTATGCCTCATGTCTTGCAGTTCTTTTTCTCCAAGCATTTCAAGGCAAGGCAGCCTCAGAGCAGCACTCCAGAGGTCTGGGCTGCAATTGATTTTCTGTTATTACCAAGCACACGAGGTCAATACAAAAAAAATGGGTTTTTGCTTCACCAGGAGCAAAACATCCCCTTGCAGCAGAACCCTTTGGGTGCAATAAAAACTTGTGCCTCCATGCATTTGTTAACCAGCACAAGGTGAATCCTGGCTCCCTGCAAGGAGAGGGCACCAGGAATCCTTTCCCTTGGCTGAAGCTCTCTGCCAGGGGTTGGACCAATGCTGTCTCTGCTGAGGACACCTTCAGCTCAATCCTTTTACCTTCATTAAATAAATTTGGACTCATGTTCCTCTTTCTGTCCACACTGCTGCTCCTCATCCTCCCTCACTGGAACTGCTACAGAAAACATTTCCCCCTAAAAATGTCTTTAAGGGAAGCTTCCATGGATACAGACACTTCACATGAGCACACTCTGAACCACAAACATACACATAAAATCCCACCTTTTTATTATGGCACATGGTATTTTTCTGGATGTGTAAATACCACATGGATATGACAAAAAGGGAAAGAAATACCAATGCTGAGACAGATACAGAGTCATGCCATTTGCAATACAGCTTCATACCATGGATTGCCAAGATACAAAAAGTCTGGGTTTGTTTCTTTTTACATTGAAATAACTTTACAGTGTTCTGTGAGTTGGCTTTAAAACCAGAAGAGGCAAAAATAAAAAAGAAAATTAAAATATGCTGAGAACAACTACAAGCAGGATTCATTTTAATGGTTAACAGAAGAACTGTAACTTTGCTCTAGAACAGCATCTATTAAACACACGTAACAAGAGGTAAGCAACTATACAGAAGGTAAAGAGATTCCACCACAGGAGTCAAGTCAGGGGCAGGAAGAGGGAGATCTGGAACTGCATGGTTTTATTTGGTCACAAAGTTTGAGCTGAGTGTTTAAAATGAAGCACCCTTAAAGATGCAGTACTCCTATTTAAAACAATACAGAAACTTCCCAAGAGACTAGAACCTACATTCTGGAAAAAAAAAAATTTTAAAAATTAAAAAAAAAAAAAAATTTAGACATATTTAAAAAAATTCCACACTTCTCTAGGCTTGTGACTTAACTTACTGGTACAAAGTAGACTGGCAGCTCTTCCTGAAGCAGCAACAGTGCCCAGAAGCAATGCCATCAGAAAATACAGTATCTTTGGGGTGTCCAACACTTCTGACCCGACATCAGAATCATCCATTTGTCTGCCAAAACATTAGGCAAGAAAAGGAGACACTGCATCTTTTTTTTTTTTTCCACCACGTTGCCCGGCTCTAGCAGAGCTAAGACGTTTTCTTTGGGCCAAGACTAACAGAAACCACTCCATCAAATATTCTTCAGGTTTCCTGCCAAACTGGATTTATGGGTGGTTTTTTTTTTTTCTAATAATTTTTTTTAAAAACTTTTTTTTTTTCTTTTTTTTTTTCCTGACAGTCTCTAAAGCAATCCTGGAACGTTTTAACAGTCACTCTTCCACAGTTTAATTGTTTTGTCGTTTTCTAGTGCCGCTGACGCGATGATGTTTTCTGTTGGGTGACAAGCTGTGGAGATGACAACATCTGAGCAAAAAGACAAGACAGAAAAACAGAATTATTTCGATCTGGTTCATTTCTGAACATCAGCATGTGTTGCTACTGTTTTTTAAAACAGCAAAGCCAAGTTATTATTTCCTTGTGGCAGAATTAAATGTGTTATTTGTGAATATTTCACAACTGTTGCTCCTCTGTGAGAGGAAATACAGGCAGGAAAGAATTGAGGGCAACAGGGGTGTTTGACAAGTTTCAAAATGTGGGAATTCTCTGGATTTCAGTTTTTATTTCTATCAGATCATGCCAGACACAGCTGAATCAAAACCCCGGGCAGTTTTTTTGTCATGGAGGGTATTTCCAACATCCTGGTCAATGCTTAGATAACACTTCATCTTCAGAGCCTGAGAACGAAAATCTGCTGCATCTGCCCTCCTTACACTCCAAAACACTGGAATCCAGCCCAAAGCAAAGGACTGAGCACGCTGAGATTTCAGTCAGAACTCTGCTCTTTTACAGGACTCAGACTGAAGCACCCACCAGGTGACATCTCAGGGTTCCAGACCAGGCACGTGCACAGACACTTCCAGTCCACATCAATCCTTCTCCTTGGGAGCTGCAGCTCTGGAAGGTGCTAACAGGCCACTCAAAGCCACTGATGTTATGAGACATTTAAATATCTTGAGCAGTTCTGTGCTCAAGCCAATCTCCTTTGCAAGCTGATGCCAAAGTTCTCACAGTTGAAGAATAAAACATTTTCAATGCCCATAAAAACCCTTCATAAAAAGGAGCAAACTCCCAGGGTTCAGCCAGTCAAGAATTTTTGGGTCTGACAGTCAAAACTGAGTATCAGAGAGAAAATCTCAAGCTAAGCCCTCACACAGCCTGATATGAGGGATATTCCAGCAATAAAACCAAAATCCTGTCCCTCACCTGTGTGTCCTTGTAGTTTCTGTACAATCTCTTTTGTCTGAAGGTTCCAAATATAAACCAGGTTGTCTTCTGAACCAGACACGATCCACTGGAGGGGCAGAGAGAAAACAGAGTTATCTGAATCTTTCTGATCCATATCCAAGTGCTGTTATTCAGTAAATATTTCATTGTTATCATGTGGAAGGGAGGAGGAAGAAAAGTCAGGAAATCTGCAGTGGGACAGTGGGCCCACCTAGAGGCACAAACCTGGTAACCAGCACCCACCAAAGGAGGTTTCCAGCCCCTAAATCATCTTTTATCTACAGAAGCAGTGAAAACTGAACATTGGTAAAATGATCAAATCAACACCAACCTTTCCACCAGTGACAGAGAAATTGGCAAATATGCAGTACTTCTCATTTTTGTGTCCTGTGTACGTCTTCAGGCACTGCAAGGGAAGAGCCACAAGACATTAATGCAGCTGGGAGGGAGTTCTCCCAGTCAAGGACAAACTCTCTGGGAAAAAAAGACCAAACATATCTGCCTGTGTTCCCCACCCTGCCAAGTGATCTAGAGCATGCAGAGGGCAGCTCTGCCCTACAGCACAGAACAAAGCCCTGCATTTGTCTCATTACAACAGTGAGAGAGATCAAAGGCAACTTATTGTTCATGAAGAGAAAAATGCAGAAATAGTGCTGTACTTAATGTCTCAGGGCTATGCAGAAGGCAGGGATTTTAATTTTTTTTTCTTTTCAAAGACATCTGTAGTCAGAATTACAGACTGGTTTGAGTTTGAAGGGACCTGCCAAGGGCAGGGACACCTTCCACTGTCCCAGGTTGCTCCAAGCCCCATCCAGCCTGGCCTTGGACACTTCCAGGGATCCAGGGGCAGCCACAGCTTCTCTGTGCCAGGGCCTCCCCATCCTCACAAGAAAATATTTCTAATCTGAATCCACCATCTTTTAGTTTAAAGCCATTACCCCTCATCCTGTTGAAACAGGCCCTGCTAAAAGTTTGTCCTTTCCACTAAAGGGGTTCTGACACTTTTTTCTGTAGTAAGTTTAGAAGTCACATGTAAAATTCAAGTTTTCCTAAAACCTTAGTTAGGTCTACACAGAGAGACAGAATTACCTTTCCTTTGCTGTAGTCCCAAAGTTTAAGAGTGCTGGAAAATGAAAGAAAAACAAAGATTTTAGTTCTTAAGTGGGTTTTTTTTTTTTCCCATCTGAAAAGGTCTTAAGAGCAGAAAAAAGTTTCTCCATACCAGAGTCTACATGGATCATTTTCAGCCTGGCTTTGGAATGCAGAGTTAGTTAACCCCAAAGTATCAATTTTACTGCCACGCCATTCATGTTCTCCTCCATAAAAAGCACCATACATGAAGTCATGTGTGATCATTACTATGGCAGCCAAAAAGCAAAATAAAGCATCACCTGATATGCCAAATTTCAATTCTATGTGTTTTTCTCCTTTTTTTTTAAATACTTACTTGTCCAAAGTTGCAGCTAATATGTATTTGCCATTTGGTGAGAACTTCACAAAAGACACAGGAGGGTTATCATCATCTGCAGCAAGATTAAAAGCAGTGTTTCAAAGTGCACAGCTGCATTGTCTGACAGAACTTCTTTTGACATTCATTTGTTTTTAATAGTTTCACTGAAACACAGAAAATCTGTGTGAAAACTAGAGCCCAGACAAGAAAGATTTCTGCTTACCAATCAGTGTTTTCAAGCACTGGCCTGATGCTGTATCCCAGATTCGACTGTTAAAAGCACACAAAAATCATTATTAGTGGGTTTGAAGTCTTGGTTACAATTTTAATACCACAAATACAAGGCTGGGGTTTTTTTTAAAGTATTTTTAAACTGCAGAAGGTGTGAAGAGTGATGCAGACAAGAAATAACCACTTACCAGAGTCCATCATAGCTACTTGACACTATCAGGGATCCATCACGATTAAAATGCACCTGTAATATTATTAATATTAATCATTAATTATTAACATTAATAACTTTACTGATGTTCATAAAGGTCAAATGTTTAAGCTCCACTTCAAGTCCTTATTTTCCATTTCTGACATGGAACACATCAGCAGCATCAAATGTGGAGATAGAACCTGATTATTTTAAGGGCATGGAACAGAACCTCTTATGCAGCCACTTGCATGTTTTAAGGCCAATTTTCTGCTATTTTACAGAATTATTACTATTAAGAGACATTTCTAAGTGTGAAATACCTTTCACACATGGCAGAACAACCATGTTAGAGCAGCCACAGCTCAACATATCTGAGGCTCAGGTTTTTTTCAGTGTTCATTTCAAACACATTAAGAGTTGAACACTTTCTGGTTTTCCTTACTTTCAGTGGATGTTGCTGTATTCCAAGCTCATTTCTCCTATGAAATGACTGAGATTTAAAACAAGAGTGTTCCACGGAACACCCCTGCTCTGAACTTCAGTAATGGCTTGGAACAACACAAAAGCAAGAGAAATCCAGGTTGTTCTCTGAGCATCAAGAGACACAAATCTGTGTCCCAGAATGACACTCAGGCATGACTGGCACACCCCTGCACTATTCACATTTACACCCAGGACCAAAATCCACACTTTTGATCTTAGAGAAAACAGCACTCATTTCATTCCCACTGAGCAATGGCCACTGTAACAATCAGAGCCCAGCCTGGACAGGGTGTCAGGGTCTGGTAAGAACACAAACCCATTCCTCTACTGGGGCAGGAGAGGAGCTCTGCCAAACAAAACCAGCATTTCAGTGTGCTCACTGATCAGGAGGGACTTACAGCTGAAACTGGGTCAGAGTGAGCAGGCAACGTCTTGAGGCACTTCCCTGTTTTCACATCCCATATCCTCACACTTTCGTCAAACTGCAGAGGGAACAGAGGGGGGTTAGTGAGACACCTGGGTGAGACATCCAGGGTGGCACAGCCTGGCTACAGCTCGAGCAGAAAGCCCAGGACACAACCACCAGCCTGGGAACACCTCCCTGAATTCCTGTCTCCATGCACGACACCTGAGGATGGATTCAGGGCTTTTCCCCAAGCAAACACAGCAGGGGCAATGCACAGCTCACCTGACTATAAACTGTGTTTGTGAGAGAAAACACAACTGAAATGGACTGTGTGATTCATATTCTTTCGTTTAATATTGTTTTCAAACCATATTCTTTCATTTAATATTGTTTTCTGACCCAATCTGCAGAGGAAGAGGTGATTAGAAGCCATCCTTTAGAAAAGTCAGAATCCAGGTGATTAGAAACTGGAAGTTGTACCATAAATTCTGTATTCACTGCTTATAAATTGTACTACACCAATCCTGCTTGCAGAAATCCTCTGCCACTCTAATCATAAATCAGTGTGCTACACTAATCATAATAATTTGTTAAGAAAATAAAGCTGTAATTGTAACTGTGATTTAATGCCATCATCATTCTGCCAAGGATCCCTAAAGAACCTGTCTGTCCCTTTAGTAACAAGTGACAGAGTGTGCAGCACTTGCTTCCCACAAAGGAAAAAAAAAATTAAAAATCACTCACTGAGCCAGAAACGATGAGGTTTGACTGAGGGTTGAAATTGCAGCAGAAAACGTAGTTACTGTGCCCTTTCAATGTCTTTAAGCACTTACCCTGAAATAAAATTCAGCAGAGTTAAATACACAGCATCATAAAAGCATCCAGAGAGACCACATTAAGGTTAATCACTGTGCAGCACAGAAAGAAACCATCTCTAACCCCAGATTTAGATGGGCAGAGGGTCAGCTGCAACAAAACAGGAAAGAATAAAACATTTTTAATGATTGTAGACATGGTGCAAACACTTTGGGCAGCTCAGGATCCAAACAATTTAATACTCCCAATCAAAACTCAACCAAAATTATCCAGCTCTCTCTGCCATCAGAAAAAGGGGGGGGGAAAGCATAAATAAGTGTAGCTATGATAAAAAGTTACAAAAAGGTTTCTCTGAGAGGCTTTTTGCTGTGGTTCTATCTCCATCACCAGGCTTTAGTGCTCTCTCAGAGGCTCCTCGTGGTATCCACAGGCATCCCACTTTTCCCAAGAGCAGACAGCACAATTTATTCATCCTCACAGCCCATTCACCAGCTTGTTAGAAGCAGGAACACGAGTTAAGAAGCCAACGTTGGAGAAAATGAAGGTAAATAAATAATAATTTCTGCCCTTACCGAGCTTACATCCCATATTTTGAGAGTTTTATCATCGGAGGCAGAGACAAGGAGGTTGGAATCTGATGACCAAGCAACATCAGAGATCCCCTAAAACAAAGGAAAACAATTCTCTTCTCAGCTCCGTGTGTTCAGCCACACAGAAAAGTGGAAAACACAGACTGCAGATGCCATTTCCAGCTGAAGCTTGAATGAAAATTCAGCACTGAGAGTCAGGAACTCAGTGATTTCACTGGGTTAGGAGCTCCTCTGGCACGTGTTCATTTTAGCTGAGCCACATACTCTGAGAACATCAGTAGCTTGTTCACACAGTTCTTACTGTGGCCACCAAACCCCTTTGCTGGAATTCCTAAATAGAATGCTAATAAATTAATCTAAGTGGCTTTTCTTCATGACAAATGGCTGCTCTTTACAGTCCAAGTCCCCAAAGGCTGGAGAAGATTCCAGTGGTTTTTTTTCTTTGGATAAATCTTCATTTTTGCTCAGGAAACTTCAGCACGTAAGAAACTTTTAAACAAAGAAAACCCAAGGGCTTGGGAGTTTGTGTTTTCTTTAGAACTTTGCAGAATGAGTAAGTGTTGTGTTTATGTAGGCAAACCCACAAGAAAAATTCAATTTCCTTAAAAGGCAAGTGTTTTGTTCCTTATACAAAGGAAAGATGGAACAGGACACAGTGTTAGAATTCACAGGGATTTTCACCCAAGAAAGCTCTGCTCTGTGTCTGAGGTGGGTTCTCCTGACATGCAGGGACACAAGAAGCTGGCTGGGCACTGGGAATGCAGGGATTCCATGGTCAGCCTGCGCTCCACTCCTATTCCCAGCCTGCCCCAACATTACTCCAGCAACTCCACGCTGTTGCACAGGACTATAGAAACAAAAAACTACAAAATAAGACTGAAGAACAAACTTTATGCACGAGTCAAACTAACCAAGAACAGAAATTTCTGAATGGGGAAAAAAAAATCACAATTCTTCCCAATTAAACTCACACCGTAATCACCTCATACTTACCAGCTTATGACCAGATATTGTTTTTTCAAACTTGCCATCATACGCTCCCCAAATTTTAATGAGTTTGTCAGCAGCTGGAAAAGAATGTGCCAGTTCAGAGGTTAATTAACAGCACCACCAGAGCTGTCCCTTCCAGGTGGAAGGAAGGAAGTTAAGTGTGTCTCTGGGCAGTTCTCCCTCCCCAAGCAGACCTCAGGGAAGAAGGTGATATGGAATTGGTAAAGAACAGCTTCCTACACAGCACTCTGCAGCAGCTGAGGTTACATAAGCTGCCTGGAATGCAGAGAGACTCCAGCAGCTTTAGTTTCTCTCATGGCAACTTGAGTCTCTACTTTTGTTTTAGACTGCCAGTGGTAAAAGCAGTGCTGGTCCATGGGAATGCTTGAAAGGCTTTTGCCCCAAAAAGAACAATAATTACACCACAAGCTGGACTGAACGAACGCCTGTAGAAACCCAAACACATTATCCATGGTAACTTGCAAAACAAGCCAGAGAAAAAAGTTGGTGTTTGCCAGAGACAGAGTCTGGAAAACGTGTTCAGGGGAGAGGGGAGGGGGCTCAGATGAGGACACTGCAGTGATTTCTATGGCACACACTGCTCTGATCCTACTGGGGCTGTCTGCAGCCAAGCCAAAGCCCCAAGTCATTCCCATGTCTTGAAGATGTTCCAGTGACCCTCACTGTCACATTCAACAATTTCCAACTGCCCCTTCCTTACACATGGATCCTCTCTGGACCACTGGCAGCCACAGAAACACGTTTTCAAGGGAAAGCTGTCAAGCCAAAAAAATCCCTCATGAAATGCCAAAGCTGACAGGAAGGGGACTTGTTCTATCACTTAAGAGAGCAAGAAGTGAAACACTATTTGTAACAACTTTCTGCACTTCACTGGGGTGATCAAAGCCTTTGCCAGCCAACCACCACAGGCACACAGGACAGAGCCCTGTGCATCCAACTCTGCAGCCCATGAGCTCCTTCTTTATCTCCCACAGGAAAGGTTGGCCTGCAGATACTGTACACAAAGTTTAATTTAAAAGCTTATGCTTCTAGTGATACAGAAAAGCACAAGGGTCTCCTCTGGACAGGAAAGAACCCTGGGTTGGTTTTGGTCCATTTGCTCAGTAAAGAAAGCTGAACAGGTGAGGGTCGTCCTGGCAATGCAAAGACCCAGTGCTCAAAGCAACAGAACTTAAATCAAATTATCTGCAAGAGTGACAGCTTTGGTATCACTCTTTTAAGAAAAACCACCACATGGCATCCCTGCTCTCCCTGACGGAGGTAGCACTGCAGACAGGCCCTTCTCCAAGGCCCACATTTGTGTTTGGAATGAGATAAAAGCAATGAATACTTACAGGAGCTGGCAAGCCACTCTCCATTAGGACTAAACTTGACTGATGACACTGCCTTTGTGTGTCCTGCTAATGTGAACTTGAGAGCATAGTTTGGCTTTACTGGGGCAGGCTGTAAGAAAAACATGCATGAATGAGTTAAATTCCAAATTTAGTCTCTCAGTGGCCAGCTCTGATGGGTACACAGGAATGGACCACACAGATGTTCACCTTAACAGAGATTCCACCATTTACATTCCCATTCCCCTCCAAATTCAAAACACAACCAAACACCCTTTCAGTCTGGGGCCTCACTGCTCCAAGCACAACACCAAGTCATCCTTGAGATGAATTTCATCCAAGCCAGTAACAACCAGGTGAGAATAATCCAACAGCCCAAGCACAAAGAGCCTGGCACTTCCAAGTAACACTCTTGATATTGATCTGTGCAGTGTTTTTAAGTGTTTGCACTTTCACCCTGATCATGAATCAAACCACAGGCCAATTCCTCCATGCCCCAAAAATCCCACTTTTACCCTTTGGAAAGGCTCCATGGTTAGACAGTAACACCTCCTTTGAGCACCTCCAGGCTTCAAAGGACCTGAATAACTGTTTCCCCCACTCCACAACTACAGATTCATCACTTCTCCAGCCACCTCCAGGCATTCCAAGCACGCAAACAACCAGCCCTTGTCATGCTCAAAATGACAAAAGGTATTTCACTAGTGAGAACTTCCTCAAAACCAAAAAGAACCCTCAGCACTACAGGAGAGCCTGCACTCCATCCACTTCTCCCATAAAATCCTCAGCAAGAGACAACAGCAGAAGCAGCCACATGGAAAAGATCTTAATCTACAGGAGAATTCAAATCCCTGATTCTGGTCTGGCTGCTGAGTGTTCAGGTAGTTCCAGGTGTTTTTACAGGGATATTTTTTGGAGCCCCACACACACCTTGCTCTGATTGGTTGAGGAGGAAGGAGTAGATTGTGTTTTGGTGGATTCTGCATCTGGCTTCTTTTCTTCTGTTGCCATGGTTCTGGAGCTGGCAAATGAGACTTATGGGTGCTTGAAGGGGAGAATGAATGTGCTGCTTCAAAAGGCAGCTCTTGCCACCGAGAGGAGAACCACGCTGAAAGGAAAACCTGGAAGAAAAACAAAATATTCTCATTAGCTGTCAAAAAAAATTCTCAGCATGCACAAGAGCGAGATTGGTCGAAGTGCAGGTTGCCAGAAACCAGCATGAAAACCCCTATTTGTTATCTGTTGATCAACACAGCAGTATTTTAGGTCTTCAGAGCTAATTATGTGCAAGACCATGAATTCAAGCCACGGCCTTTGATCACTCCTTGGAAAGCTTTTTCCAAACAGAAGTACAGCACAATGGGTTTGAGGAGTGGCAGGGTTTTCGTACCACAGACCCCAAAACACTTCTGACAAGTACTTACAGAGTAAATACAGCAGTTTGTATGGAAGATGGAAGGAACAGTCCAAGGCCTTTCTATTTTAATTTATTAAAGTAGAGAATACAAGACCATAAGTAACACAAAAAAAAATACCTGGCATCTGCAAGGCTGAAGACCTGACTAGATTCCTTTCACCTCGGAATGCAAATATTTTGGTCTCATATTTCCCTGCTAAAAGGTCTGAACATCACACCATACCCTTCTCCATCTGAGCCCTCCCCTGACTGTCAGCAGCCTTGGATCAGCCTCTCCAGACTCTCTTTCTGTAACAAGACCTGATGGAGTGCAGTGCCAGGATTCCGTAATTGGGGCTGATGCTGCAGAGGGAACAAATCTCCACTGCAGCTCAGCCACACTTCAGCTCAGGAACACAATCACCCCCAGCTCACACTGTCAGGATTTGCCTCCTGAGTGCGTCTGCAACACCGCAGCTCCTTTTGCTGGCAGCAGCACATTTGGGAAGGGGAGCGTTTGCTCTCAGGATCCGCTGGCATTCCAAGCATCTCCCTCCCGAGAGGGTGCAGAGCAGGGTGCTACCAGTTGCCTGCCAGCTGTGCTCGGTCCCTTCTCCAAATTTGCCCTAAACCAGCACAGGGGAGACCCCAGAATTCCAGAAGGGGCCAGGCTGGAAGCGAGCAGAGCGGCTCATCAGGTCCAGCAGGGTCATGGCAGAGCACATGGCACAGGACCGCATCCAGGCTGTTCCTGACTATCTCCACTCAGGGACACTCCACGCCCATTACCCAGGCAATCCGGGGGGCCTATAATAAGAAATTAAACTTTCCTAACGCCGATCCTGCTCCTGTTCATCTGGAACTCATCTGGGAGCTCGGGCGAGCACGCAGCGCGCTGCCAAACCACCGCAGCATCGCTCCCCGCGCCCGGGGGGGCTCCACGCCCGGGGGGCTCCCAGCACATCCCAGCGCATCCCCCGCCTCCGGGCACGCGGTACCGATAAAACCCCCCCGAGCCCCCCCGGTTCCCTCCCTCTGGCATGTGGGGGTGGCTGTGGGGAGCTCCCCAAATTTGGGGAGGGGGTGGGGGGTGAGAAGCGAGCGGTCCCCACGCGGTTGGGGGGGCTGAGGGAAGGGGAGTGG
>VZTJ01001500.1:444057-484454 GCA_013397795.1 Orthonyx spaldingii | reverse complement strand
CGCGCCGGGCGCTGCCCCCGCCGGGGCCGCGGCGCTGCCCGGCCCCGCCGCCCGCTGACCGGGGCATCACCCCCGCCGTCCCCGTCCCCTGCCCGCCGCTCCGGGGAGGGCGCGGGGGGCCGGGGGAGCCCCGCCGGCTGCTGGGATTTGTAGTGCGGGCTGCGGCCGCCGCTTCTCGCCCAGCCCGGCCCGGGACTACGGTGCCCACACGGCCTTGCGGGCCGGCGCATGAGCTCTCGGGCGCTGTAGCGCATCTATTATACTGCCTTGCCGAGGATAAAAAGAAGAGCAACTGGAGGGACTATAAGGCAAACGTTGCTGGAGCTGCCGGGGCAAAGTAATCTATTTAATCTTTCCCTTTATTTGTTAGATGCTTGGGTGTGCATTGCTAGCACTGGGCCATGGTTTCTGGAGGGAGGGGGGCCGGGGAAGAAGGGGGAGGAAAGCAAAACCCACTTGGGAAAGGCCAATGCTGATTTTTTTTATTTTTTTTCCCCCTCCTCTCTTGTTCTGCTCCTTCTTGTTGCGAGAGCCCCGCGTCGCTCCCCGCGGCCCCGCAGCCTTTGTGCGCCACCACAATTGTAACAAAGCGCGGCGGGGCTGGCTGCAGCCTGGCCATTGATTTCCTCCCGGCCCCGNGGGGGCGGGCTGGCTTTCTTTCTCCCCTCTCTTTTTTTTTTTTTTTTTTGGTTTGTTTGTTTTTCTTCTTCTTCCCCCTCTCTCGTTCGCTTTCCCTCGCTCGCTCTCTCTGCCCGCCATCTTTTGAAGGGGAAAATTAGGGGCGAGGAAAAGGAGGGCTGCAGGCGCTCTTGAAAACAAGGAAAAAAGAAAGAAAAAAAAAAAAAAAAAAAAGGAGGGAGGGGGGAAAAAAGAAAAAAAAAAAAAAGAAAAATTAAAAAAAACAAGTCCATTTGTATTTAAAATTAACTAAACTATGGATTAATCCTCACAATCATAAAACTGGAAGTAGGCATGCAGACAGGGATAAGACAAAATTCAGTGCATCCATGCCCCCAGGCACAAGTACTCAACACTCTCTGAATGTGAAGTCATTTATGAAGTCCTTTACAACATGCAGTCAAAGAGGTTAATTGAAAAATTTCTTAATGTCATTATGAANCGGCGGCGGCCCCAGCCCTGGGCCAGCGCCCGCCTGCTCCGGCCATTTCCCCGGCCCCGCCGCTGGCTCGGGAGCTGGAAAAAGGTCTGAGCAGGCAGCGGCTGATGGGCTGGAAAGTGCGCGTTTCGCGTGTAGTCCGTGTCCGCATGCGTTTATTTGTGTATGTGTGTGTGTATCCAGCTGCTCCGCTCGCGTAAATATCCGGTGTTTACCAAACTTTCGCAAATAAATGGAAACCCAAGGGTTCGCTGCCTAAACTTGATATGCTTTCTAGGTGTAAAAAGAAACGCAGATCGCAGATTTATATATAGAAGTGTCACGCTATAAATAATGCTGCCGATAATAAAATGTAAAACTTCAAAACTCAGCCGTCCTTCTCCTCCGTTTATACTTCTTGTTTGGGTTTGGCACCTCCCTGGGCGCCGGGGATAGAGCATTATTTGTAGCCTGCTTGGTTTCACTTTCAAACAAAGCTGTAGTGTTCAGGTCGCGGGTCTGTGTGTGTCTTTACATGGCTGGGTCTTGCAGGGTGTTAATTCAGAACGTGTTTTTCTCCAGAACTGACTTTTGACAACGTGGAGAATGCATTCTGTAAGGTTTGGGATAAATGTTCTGTGCCAGTCCCAGAGTGTGGATGTTTCCTTTCTGCTGATTTCTTCAGGAGTCGAAAGTTACTAAAATAAACTTGTTTGGATGAGCAAATGTAATGGCTTCACTAATATTTTAAACTTTTATATGTACGTTTTGGGATTTATTTTTTTTTACATCTTAAGTTCTCTGACACTGGTAAATAATAGCAGGTTAGGAGTTGGCATAATTAGCAAAGCACACCTGCTGTTCCTTGCTGGGAATAGGGAAGCGTGTTTTTAATATGCTTGTTAATATTTTTAACGTGTACAGTGTACGTGAGTGTGCTGAGGGGGTGTGTCTACATCAAACTGCAAGTTTAGTTTTAAAGCTGAAACTGTTGTCTTTAATTCACACAGTGCTAAGCCAAGGTATTAGAGGGGACTTGGTGACTGCCATATGTGCTGCAGGATCTGGGTGACAAGTGCAGAATAAATATGCATCGATCAAAACAAACAAGGAGTCCCCAAAGCAGTTTGGTTGCTTTACAAGCAAAGAGAGCCATGATCTGTATTGCTTACAACTCCCCAACTGCTCGAGTGTGCTGCGAACGCAGGTCCTGCCTCCTGATCTGCAGATCACAGCACTGTCAGACTGCTGGGTGTCTCATTTTTTTAGCACAGAAGTTTGGGGAGTTTTAATAATACCCTGGGAGGCTCCTGCTGAAATAGAGTAACTCCAGACCTGAAAGCCTCCCTTTTTGGAAAGAATAAATGCTAAGATTGTGTATTTATTTCTCTTTAGTCTGCACTGGATAAAAATACTCACTCATGCTTATTTAGTGTTTTGAGACAATGTTTAATAAAAGGCTTGGGCAAGGGGTAAAAGTCTTTTCCAATGTTCAACATAAGCTTGATTGCAGTATTGTCTCTTCAGTGCTGAGACAGTAGCTATTCCAGTGAAAGGCTTTTTAGTTGTGGTGACCTATGCATGCAGAGTTTAAATTAAGAAAGAATGCACGTGCAATGTGAAGTGTCTGAGGGTTGTTTTCAAAACTGACTCTGGAGTGTTAGTTCTGTTATCTTCAAATGAAAGCGAGGCTTCTGGAAATAAAACTGGTATCATTCAAGCACCAAAGTGCTCACAAAAACTTTAGTTCTTGTCATTTAAGAAGTGTTTAGAGGAAAAGCGTGTTGGAAGTCTGCTGTTCCAGCTCAGTAAGTGTGCTGGGCAGCCTTGCCCTCGCACTGTCTGTCTCTAAAGAAGGCTGATTTTGTTATTAGTCAGTGTCTGCAAATGCAAGTGTTTCTGTGGGCTTTGTAGCTGCTTGTGTCTTTGCACTGCTGTGTACAATGACTTAAATCACAGCTCATAATCTTGCAAAAGGCCTCTTTGCTGAGTTAGGAGGTGTGTGTTTAAAACGGATCTCTTAAAATGGAGCGAGTCTGATGGGGGTTTTGGTGTCCTCAAACGTCACCTGCAGGCCAGGGGTCCAGCCTGCCTGACCTGAGGCTCTCTCCCTGTGAAGGCAGTGCACACACACAGAGCAGCTTGCCCTGGGCAAACCTGGGGTTTCCCAGCGTTTTCCCAGGCACATCTTTGACTTGGTGCAAGTTCTGAACGATGCTGTTTAATATTTACCTTTTCACTTGGAGGGGAGGCACTTGTGCAGTGGGGTGTGGGTTTCCAGCCAAGCCCTGCTGCACTCCTAGAATCTCACTCCTCCTCCCGGGAGTAATCTGGGAGCCTGATCGCTCTTGTTGACAGCACAAACAACTCGGGAGTCAAATCCCTCTCCTCGGCAGCAGCTGAGTGATGTACTGAGGTCTCATATTTCAAAGGCTTAATTACTTTTACAAAATATATTACTCTGTCTACTTTGGTAAGCTATCAGGTGCTTTCAGCACAGGCAGAACTACACTTTGCTAAATAAATGAACAAAGAGCGTTTTGCATCTCAGCGTTGTTGATTGTTTCTCTTTAATCCTGGTTGCTCCTTCTTTGCTAATTTGCAACATTCATTAATCCGCAGTGGGTTTCCCAGTCATTACCATGAGCCATATGTTTTGTTTTGTTGTATGTGGTGTCGGTTTGTTTGGTTTTTGTTTTGTTTCATTTCAATTTGTCACATTATTCTTCAGTAACAGCCCAGAACACCGTTGCAAGCAGCAGAGTTCTGGGAGTTGGGAGGGAGCTGTTGTGTGCTGTGCTGCTCACTGAGCTGTCAGGGCATTTTGGAAGGATCTGTGCATCCTGAGCTTTTCATTCCAGGGGATCTTACTGCAACATCGGGGTTCTTTTGTCAGTCATTAGTGCTTGTGGGAGGTGAACAACTTTCTGTGGGCACACTAACTGTTGCTAAAGCCAGTGTTGGAAGGGTGTAAATTCTTCTGGAGAGCAGTGTGGAAGTCCTCTGTAGTGTGCTGTGTTTTCTAGTAGTCATTTTCCCGTTCTTCTTGATAAGATGCTGACTGAATCAACCACTCACCTCTATTCTGGGTTCCTTATGCACCTTTCCAGGCCTTGGGCTCTTTTCAGCAGATGTTGTCATATTTGGAAGTATTTCAGCAGCATGGATAACCTGGGCAGAGGAGGTTTTTTTTTTCTTCTTTCCTAGGAGCAGGGCTCTTTCCTCCCCACCAGCCTTGCAACAGGTGTAGCAAAGATAATCTGAGGCGAAATTTCTGTGTTTGAGGGACCAATCTTGAACAGATTTCCCTGTCTGCACTGATCCCATTTACTGTCAAACTTTAAGATTTAGACGCAAATGTGATTGACACCAGTCTGCTTTGGGAATGGTCCTGTTTGCTCCTGTCTTTCCTTTAAAAAGAGAGAGGCAGGGACAGGAAAGGATTGTTGTAATTGCTGTTCACTCTTGAAGTTTACACTTGGAGCACTTTCCTGACACAGCTGCACTGACACAGATGTACAGGCTGAGATGTTCTTCACTGTGACTGACTCTCCTGTTGTAACCCAACCCTACTTGTGTTGAAGGAAATGCACATTTTTCCTGCTGTTACTCCGTCTTTTCAATTGCTCAGCTTATCCTTGTGTAACGTCCCAGAGGGTGCCTGGTTGGGGATTTCCCTTTCTCAAAACCCATTGATATGGCCATGCTGAGATAAATCTGTTTTCTAAAACTGCCCTGCTCCGTTGGTTTGGCTATAAGCAAGTGCAGAGTTTGCAGTCCAGAGCTTTTTGCTGGGAGGGGCTGTAGGATGTCGCTGCCTTTTTGCTTACCAAGGCTGGTTTAGGAACTGTGTTTTTCTGTGAGCTGTAGTGAAAGTGATAAAATGAGCCACGTGTGTGTGTGTGTAAGACTTGAGTTTAGTGGAGAATGCTGTTCCTTCCTGGAAAGCATTGTTTTTCTGGTGCTGCTACAGTCCTGCTCAGGGTCTGGGAAATAATGTTGAAGTGCAGCTCTTCAGTGAGGAAAGAGGGAATGTTTCCCTGAGTTTCCCCTGGAGTAAGCGCTTGCCTGAGTGGGAGTGCTGTGGATCAGCAGTGTGCTGAAGGTGTGTTCCTTTCCTGGGCAGGAACAAGTCACCTGGGAATCAGCTGGGATACTTGTGTCCACACTGTCATGGTCATGTTTCCTTCCACTTGAACTTCATCCATATGCAGGAGCTCTGAGCGGCTTAGGGCTTGTGTGCTCTGAGCCGTGGGTGCTCTCAGCAGGAGCTGTGCTGGGGAGGCTGAGCTCCTCCTGTCAGCAGCCTGTCCATCTGCCCTCAGCGCTGTTCCCTGGGTGTCTGAGGCAGCAGGGAACACCTTTCCCCCTTTTCCTCATTCAGCAGCCTCTGCTCCCTGCACAGGGTGGGGTAACAGACTTTAGGATCGCAGACCGTGTGGGGATTTAATTCAAACACACAAACTCAGAGAGTGGAAACTGCCTCGATGCTCTCTGAGGGAGCTACAGCAGCTTAACTATCCCAGTTTGTTCACACCTCAGCTGACCTGGAACTTCCTTGCACAGCTGAGCAAGTTTATGGATCTACCCAGCCTTAGCAAAATCACTTTTCATCGGAAGTAGTAGACCCCATAGAGCCTTTTGTACTTGTGTGGCTGTGTTTGCTTTAAGTTAACACACGGAGTTATTGTGGGACAATGTGCCTGTTCAAACACAGGGCACTTCAGCTGGGCTGGAAACAGATAAAGCTGAGCTGGTGGGAGTGTGCACAGGGGATGAGGGGTGGTCTTAAATGAGAGGGTGAGTGGTGTGGCAAGTGACTGCTCTGCCTGCAAAGCTGCAATAATTCCCTTGGTGTGTGGGGGCTTTTGCTGTGCCCCATTACCAGGTCTGATGTTACTGTGGCTCAGCTAACAAGCAGTATATTTATGTCATGGTAATTCAATCCCTTTCATTTCATCCTTCAGCCCCTTAAACTGACTTGATTGTCATGTATTGATTTCAGGTGGGCTTTGCATGGCAAAGGTGCAGTGCTGTAGTTGTAAACTCAGGGCATGATTTAAACCAGTGGCAGCTCATCCATTTTTACTACACTTGTAATGCTTTTTGTCCTGAAATGAATCTGTTCTTTTTCAAAATAGTCATTTTAATCATTTAAATACATAAAAATAAATGTAAAAGTGAAGTAGGAGAAAGCAGTGGAGCACAAGAAGTGGGCAGGGGAGGTTGTTGATGAAGATATTTTCTCTAATGAATCACTTTGGTTCTGCTCAGTACAGTGAATGCTTCAAACAAGTTAACAGACGGATCTGTGTCTGTTTATTAGGAGTCTGTCGATGTTTGCATGGAGCTGCCCCTAAGGAGAACATCTGTAGCACTTGTAAATCATATTAATAATGCTGATATATGGCCTTGCAGAACTGGTGGTGTAAGGGGGAATTGCAGTGTAGGTTATTAGCTACATAGAGCAGGAAACAACCCTTTAAATAGGTAATATAGAGAAATTAAGTGTTATTTGCAAGGGCTCTGTATTTTATACTTTGCTCAGAGTACTTTCTGTACTTGGTTTCATTCAGAGGAGGTAATCTTCCTGTTCATGCAGCCTCTTAAACTCAGCTGGAAGTGGAATCTGACTGTATCTAACCCCCCTCCCTAACAGGTGTCACTAAGGACTTTTTGGGTGTTGTGGTTTATCTTTTGGAAATGTGTTTAAGCAGTGCTGCAGTGTGGGCACAGGGATAAAGCAGATGGCAGTTGTAGCTTTGCACTTTCTTCCAGTGACAAGGAGTGTTGTACTTAATAAAGAAGTTGTTTCCAGAAACCCCAGTGATGGTATTTGAACACCCTGTAAATACAGTTTCCTTTGTGCTCTTGCTTCTTTTTTTAAATTTTTTTCTTTCTTTAAAATTTGTGGCAACCATAACACTGAGAAGGAGTTAATCTATAAATGTATGGGAAAAGGCTAATGACTTTAATTGCAGATGGCAGTGGAGATATTGATATCCCCATTTTACAAGTGGGGGATAACAAGCCTGCAGCCTGGGGTGTCAGAACTGTCAGCAGGCTGGTTTGTAGTGGGGTTTTTGTAATTCTGGGCAGGTACAGCAGATGCTCGGAGATGCACTGCCCAGCAGGGAAGTAGTTGAGCTCTTGTGGCTTTTTCTTTTCTTCTTTTTTAGCCTTTTCTTCAAAAAGCTTTGTGTCCAATAATCTCTCTCTTTGGAAATCAAAGTGCAGGGAAAGAAACAATCATGACAAAACCTGTTGTGGAAGGGCTGTGTGTCATTTATTCACTGTGTGCTGAATCAAATTGAGTGAGTTTGAGGGTTTTCCTTATGCTGGAAAAGTACACAGAGCACCACATGCTGATGAAAAAGGGGAAGGGCTGACTTTTCCAGGACACAAACGTTTAACTGTGCAGATCACATCCTTTAAAAAGCAGAAAACGAGGATGTAGATGTACAATAGTCCCATTAGGAGTTCTGGACCCTGTGTGGGTGTTGCCACGTTCTGCTTTACTGGGTGTACCTAAATGCTGCTGCTGTGCACGTATCAGCTGAAACTTGGGTCAGGGCCAGAGTGTGTGTGGGTTTTTTTGTTTTATTTCAGTTAGTTTGGTTGTTTTTTAAATACTTTAACTGCAAGATGATGTGTTGACCTGAAATTGGCAAAACTGCATTGTGGAGTCACGGGATGAACCGTGAGGAGTGTCACTGTTGGAGAAGTTGTGCTTTGGAGAAGGGAGGCTGTAAAGGGATAGGGGAAACAAGGGAAATCAGGAGACAGAGCCTTGGGGAGATGGGTTATGGTGCTTTAGTCTAGCTCACAAAAGTAGTCTGGGTGTGATCCAGCATTTAACAGCAGCCTGTGGTAAATCACATTTTCAAACTGCATGAAATAGGGAGCTTTCACTTCCCTCTCTTTAGTCTGTTCATCCCTCCTTTTCCTGACTTTCTCTGTTTTGCTTTCTCCCAGAGGGTGCAGGTTAGCTGCCTGTTTCCTCTTGCAGTTTATCTGCTCAGTAGTATTTATATCTGTTTCTATGCACCAATTTAATTTCCTGAAGGAATACAAGCAGAAGAAGCCCCAGGCTGGCTTCTGCTGAAGCCACTGAGTATCAGGTTAAGATTATTCAGCATTATCATCTAGTACTGAAATGATTAACAGCCTCAGCCTGCTGCTTGTCACTGGGGTGGTGTGTCCAGGATGGACTTGTTGCTCCACTTTTAGCTGAGTGGTTTCTTCTTAAAAGCTCTCAGCAAGTGAGATTTTTGTTTTCTGCTCCATGTGCTGTGGCGGCTCCATTGTCTGATGGCTGGGCAAGCAGGAATTCAGAAATTCCCTGCCACCGAGATCTGTTAGAAGCAAGTTCAGGCTGAAGGAACATGAGCTTGTCACACAGTTTGTCTCCCATTTTCAGAGCAGTTGGTGATGCTGACATGAAGGATGCTTGGAAAAGGCGACTGTGGCTCAAACTCGAGTGAGGAAATGGATTTGTAGTTCTGGTTGTTCTTGAAGTATGGATTTGAATGTGAGAACAGAGGTGAGTAGAGGTGGAACAGTAGTTTCTGTCCCTCTGTGAAGTTTCAAGTGATAGTAATACCAGAAACACGGAGAGGTGGAATAACAAGGAATGCATCCAGCAGGCAGCATTTGTGCCAGTTCTGAATTTGCAGAATTGGCCAGTCTGCAGAAGTTATGGCTGAGTCTGTGGAGTCGATTCCTCTGTCCATCAGCAGGGCTTGAGTTTGGGATCACCAAACCTTTTTCCCCTCCTTGGCCAACTTTCATGTAAACACGGAGATTCCTCTTCTTGGTGAGGTTGCAATTTCTTTTTGTGCTGCTTTAGGAACTGTGATGGCAGAGAACAGGATCTCCATGCTCCTGCAGCCCTCACCCGTGTGCAGTGGGGTGTCTCTGGCTGGGATCCTGTTCTGCAGCTCTGCTGCAGGGAGAGGATGCTTCTCCAGGGCCAGGGAGAGGATGCTTCTCCAGGGCTGGGTGGAATTGTCTCCCTCAGCTCTCCCAGCTTTTGTAACTGAGACAGTGGCAGCACCCACACGTCTGATCAGGCTGACAAGAGACTCCAGCCCCAGATATGCAGCACTGAACCTCCTTTGTCATTTTACCGCTAACAGACAGCTGGAAAAGGAATTGACTCAGGTAGAGAAACCACAAAGTGTGGAGAGCTTGAGTTTCTTCCTGTGTGTGCTTAAATCTTCCTTAGGAAGAAGTTTATCTTGACCAATTAGTTGTATCTTGCAGGTGATAAGTCTGCAAAACCCTCTGTGGTGAGGTGCTGAGCCACAGACACCTTGCAGCTTAGTGAGAGGGGAAAGTTGCTGAGCACTTTGTGGGATGAGGCTTGAAGTGGTTCCTGAATCCCAGAGGATGGGGCTGCTGGCTGTGTTGTGGTTTGCACTGTGCCCTCAGCCACGTTCCTGCCTCCCCGAGCTCTCCTGCCCTCCATCCTGCTCCTGACATGTTGAGAGCTGGGATGGGATGTGGCCATGTGCCAGCACTTTCCCAGAGCTTCCTTTTTGCCTGATGTCCCAGGCTGCTCGGGGGCTCCTGGGGGGCTACAGCCACCCCTACAAGTGCTAGGAGTTGGCAAATAAATGTGCAATGCACTGGATAAGAGAGAAAATCTGCTCTGAAGCAGGATCTCTTTCCCTGTAAATCTTGGCTCTGCTCTCTGGGTTCTCCCTGGCTCTGCCCCCCATGAGGTGTTGTGGGTTGAGCCCTGTGGGTCACACAAGGTGATTCCATTGCATCTCCACCTTTCCCCTCTGGGAAAAAATGGCACGAGCAGAGTCTGCCCAGACATGTGGTTATCCCAACACTTCACTTGCTATGCCAAATCTCTCTTATGTAAATGCCCAACACTTTTTTTTTTTTTCCATTGCCATAAAGGTGTAATTTGTGCATCTTGTGAGAGGCACAACCACAGCATTTTCCTTTAAAGCACCTACCCATTCCCATCCTGTTGGTTTGGGTGTGCAAACCAGCAGCTGCTCCAGGTACTCTGGGACCTGTTCATAGATCTTATTTATTACATTTGTTAACTTTTTCATGATAGGCCACCCAGTTAATTTGCTGAAGTACCTCCTGGCAGGTTTTTTGCAAGTGCAGCTCAGTTTATCTCAGTCCAACCCTTACTGCAGAGTCAGGTCTCAAAGCTGGCTGAGCTCCTTCAGTCAGGAGTCCAGCACAGAGTAAGCTCTGTAACCACTCGCTTTTCCTTCCTCCTGTAGCCTTTTTAACAAAACTCTAACTCAGGAGCTTGCACAAAACCAGCATAGTCTGGGTTGAAATTTGTTTCCATGTTTTCATGGGACCACAAAAATCAAAGCTGGAAGAGATGTCCAGTGGTCATTCTGTCCTCCCCAATGCAAAACAAGGTCAACCGTGCCTAATCCATTACTGAGACTGGTCACTTGAAACTGTTCTCAAAACCAAATTCAAAGCTATGAAAATGATCTTGGTTTAGTTAGACATCACTCCCTGCACTTGAAACTGCAGCCTTTAGAAAGTTGTTGAGCCCCATCTGATTTGTGTGTGATGTGCAGGTAAATTCCTGCTCAGGCTTGATCAGAAGGCGATTCCTGTGCCCTTAGTGACTTGAGGGAGAGAAATGCTCTGGCCTCTAATTGTCAAGAAGTCCATCACTTTATTTGAGGTGCCTGATAGTGTTTATAAGTCTCCAGTGCTTTGCAGGGAGCACTGAGTAGGCATCAAAACTGAAGACCCTTGAAATTACCAGTTACTCCTGGCTAATTCCTGCCTACTGGTTAGGAACCCACAGGCTCCTTGCTGAGGAAACACCTGCTCTTATAATAGCCAAGGAGAGACCAAGGGTGGGAAATCCATCTGCATAATCTGATGAGCATTAAACCAACCAAGTCAAAAGCCAAGGAGCTGGCTTAATCTGCTGTGATCTTTCCCCCTCCCTCATGCAGAGGTGAGCTCAGGACACAGTTGCATCTCCCTGCAGTCTCAGGATGTTATTAGGGCGGTGCTCAGAATAATATGCATGAAAAGCAAATCTGTGATGTGTGGAATTAATGATTTGGGAGACAACAAGGACAGCTGAATGGACTTTCAGAGTGCTTCAGTGTGCCATAGAGGCACTACAAGCCAAACTCCCAGCTCCTGCAGCGAAGCCAAGTGTGAATGCTTCATCCCAGTGTCCGGAGGGGGTGGCATATTGTGTGTGGTGTGTGTGTCTGCCAGGGCAGGCTTGGCTGGTAAAGCACCTCGTCTGTCCTCAGGTCTTGCTCTCAAATTGCACATCCCCTGAGTTTGAAGACAACATCCCTGCTGACATGTTAGTAGGTACTGAAAGCTGCCTGAAGTTCAGTTCTGTGTGGGGCTGTGAAGGGAAAGGGAGGAAAAGGAGGCATCCACAAGTTTTGTTTCCTTCTGAGCAGACTGGAGGAGTGCTGGTGTAGCCCTTACTTTCTACAGCCATAGAACGAAATGGGTACAACCCTCCTTAATAACCTTATCTGGCTTGGAGATTGTATTGAGGTTTAGGAGTAGTGCTAAACCTCTCCTGCAGAGAAAGTCTGGGCAAGATGACCAAGGCTGGGCTGCTTTGACATGGGCAGTAGCATATGGTGGCAAGTCTGACCAAACTTCCAGCTGTTGGGGAAAAAAGAGTCTGGGAATCTGGTTTGGTGGCTGTAAGGAGCCAATGTGGGGAAGCAATGTGTGGAGCACACTGCTGTGACTGCCTTGCTGTCAAATTTGGGGTCTGGCTGCTGACTGGGGGGCTCTGGGCAAGTCACCTCACCGTGGTGTAAAGTGTGAGTGGCGAGCAGCAGCCCTTAGAGGAAGGAGCAGGGTCTTTGTGTGTGCAGTGTGCAGAGTGTGAAGCACCAAGGGACCTTGGTCTCTGCCCAGCCTCTGTGTGCTACTGTCGTGTAAATAATAATGTGCAGATAACAACGAGGTCAAGGAACATCTCTCAAACTCGATAATTTTCCCTGATGGGAAGATTTATGTGGCTGTTCCTGGCTGAGCTGGAGTTGTGCCAGATTTTGATCAGTGTCCAAGTAACCAGGCAGAAATGCTATACCAAGGGGGGAAACCTAGGAGTTGTTGGACTGCCAGGCTAACATGGAGCTTGCTGTAAGTTTGCAATCAAAACAAACCCCATCGGGTCCTGCACGGGAGCAAAGCATCCGTTAAATGTCGGGCAGTGCCAAAGGAAGTGGCAGAGCCGTTGGCTGGAGCAGCAGGAGTGCTGGCACTCTGCACACTTCATGGGGCTTCTGAGCTGCTTTTAAAACAGTCCCCACCACTGCAGACAGTAAAATGTTGTCCTGCTAGTTCAGGGAATTATTACCATGTTTTCTCCACTGACTGACCCCGTGCGAGAGACTCAGTGGAAGAAAGGTTTTTTAAAAGAATTCATCCGACCTAGCAGGGTTTTTTTGATGCCTGGTTTGCCACACTGAGGTTGGAGCTTAGCACAAAAGGATTTAAACTCCAGAGAAACGAGGTTTCTTTGAGGGTTTTGGGTTTTGCTTTTAATTGCTATCTCAGACTGAATAAGAAGGAGAAGCAGTGTTCACTCTTCGTGTATGACAGCACTTTGGGGTGTGCTTTAAATTTGCAATATCAAAACTACTTGTGCAGACAGAGAAATCAAGAACAGCTCCTGCTACTTGAACATTATAGGCCTGAGGAGCAGGATAAGTAGTGATTTAAAAATTAAAATTTACGAAGATATTACTGCAGGGCTAAAGGAAGTCTCACCTTAGCCCCTCACTGGAAGGTTCACATGATGTCTGGTCTTGGCAGTCTTTGCTCCAGGCTTGTACAGTACCTTGAACAGCGATGTCCTGGGTCACTGTCCCTAATAGTTTAAATATTTATTGATACCAGTGCAGTTTCAGTCGGTGCTGGAGTGCTTAGACAAGAGCTGTGTCATTCAATTCCATCTATAGTTATGGAACAATCTGTAGAAACGTGCTTGTATTTACAGCAGGACAGCATTTCCAGTGCTGCCAGACACTCCAGGTAGCTGTTTCTGTCTCCTGCAGGAGCCAGCAGTTCAATGCCAGTGCTGCTGGGAGGTTTGTAGCCACTTTTGGGTGTAAAAACCAGTGAGTTGGAGCATGGGAGTTGAAGAGGATCAGGGGAGTGACTGAGTTGACTGTCGTGGTTCTGCCCCTCCTTCTTTTGGTGGTGTTCTTAATTAAAATCCTTTCTGAGCTGTGTCACTGATGACTGTTCCATCCTTTTCTGTGGGCTATGCAAGCCTTGTTGAAGCTCGAGGATCAAAATGGCCCCGTGGAGGGGCAGTGCCTGTCCCAGAGAGTTTTCTCTGCTGGGTGGGGGCAGAAAGGAGCTTCCACTATCTCTGTGGCACAGATGAGGAGCTGTGGGGTGAAGATACTGAAAGCCTTGGCTAAGGTCAGGGAGAGAAAGTCTGGGAGAGGCAGGAGCTCTGGATCTGTGGTTTGTTGAGTTACAGTTCTGGGATTTAATAAAAATTAATTACAAGTCCTTATCAAATTTGAGTTTGAGAGGTAAGAGGACATCAGGAAATTCAAACAAAAAGAGAATCCTATTTAGCCTCAGGTTATTTAAAGGGAAGACTAAAGTTACACTGCATAGTTTCAAACTTGTGACCCAAATGCTGTCTAGCAGTAGGAATTGCTGTCTGTGGGTGTTTTATTTCCCCTCAATCCTTGCACTGGATTCAGTTTGTTAATCAAGGAGACAGCAAACAAAATGCTTCAGTGGTGGTCACCAGGGGCCTGCAGCCAGCGTTGCATAGTCTGGGATGATGGATGTTACTCAGAAACCTGAATCCATGCAGGGAGCTCCCCAGAAGGAGACTGAGTGAAACTTCCTAATTATCTTTTTTTGTTGTTGTTTTTAATTCTTTGTCTATTTACCCCCCTCGATCTGAAGATCGAATTTTGCAATATTCCTGCTGCTGTTTGACTTGATGGAACACCAGGAGAAAATGGTTCCCCAGCTTCTTCCGAATCTGAAATCCCAAGTAACATTCTAGTTTCAAAATTCCTTGTCCAGAGGATGCCAGAATCCCTTTTGGCTGCTTGGTGATCACCCTGCCTGTCCCCAGCAGCATGAGCAGATGAGAGATCAGTCTTTTTTGAACTAAGCTGAGCTTCTGAGTTATCAAAGAACAGGGACCAGAAGCCTGGTTTTGAATCCAGACTTTAATCCACGGCACCAGAGAATCCTGCTGTCATTTTTCTGCGTCCTTGGAATATAGTGGGTGTTGTGAACAAATGGTGGCAGCATCATAACTGGACTTGTCTGTTCCCCACACAAATAATCACATGTATTCACACAGGGGTTTGGTTTAGGTTTTTAACAGTTCCCTCCCTCTCTGCTGCAGATCTGTTTGTTTGTACACAGCTATTTTGGTAACATTTCCCCAAGTTAGGTACGTGTTTACTTTTTGCCTTCGTCTAATCAGCAGCTCAAAGGCTAAGTTGATGTTCTGTATTTAGTCCAGATATTCAGTGGAGGTGATTAGGGCTCTATCAAAGCAGAGGTTTTTGGGTTTTTCCTAGGATGTCTCCCTGCTTTTTCCTTCCTGTGTTGCTGCAGCTTCTGTCTCTGCTCATGTTTCCCTGTTCAACCAAGAAGCATATGTCAGAGTATTTGTATGGCTTTCTAAACATACTTGAAATAATTTGCCTCTAGAAAGTGATTGTGGTCTGTTTGCCATGAGAAGAGTAGCTGCAGTCCTGATGTGAGTTGAAATATCCAATGTTTATGAAGGATGACATAGCAAAGCTGTTTACCATATGCTGCACGAGGCACAGTGATACTGGGCTATTTTTACCTCTGCAGTTTGCAGGGGAAAACCAGAATACAATAATGCAATTTATGTATTCTCCTCTGTTTCAAATGTGCCTTTGAGAGAGAACATGACAGCACTGTCTGAGCCAGGTCATGGGATATCAGTATAACACCAGTTATTATCTGAGCCTGGATCTCAAAACTTTGGCACAAAACTGGGGTCAAAACCACTCAGGTGCAGGCAGTAAGAGGCATAATAAGACATTTATGAGATTCAAAGTGCAGATGACTTCAAGTGAGGCTATTTTTAGTGGCACCTTTCACTCACAGCAGTTCACAGCATCTTCCTCTGCCCTTCTTTCGTTTCCCTGGATCGAGGTCCTGTGGCAGCTGTCGTGTGCTCTTCACGATGGGATTTCAGAGTCCCCATTGCAGCAGAGCAGAGCCCTGTGAGCTGACTCAGTGCCAGGCAGCATGGGTCTGGAGACAATGCAGTTCAGTTTACACGGAGCTGGAAGCTATGGATTTAACAGCTTGGATCAGTGCATTCATGGGAGTCTGCTTTACATCCTAACTGTATTCCCTGACTTTGTTCTTAGGTTGCCCCGAGTGTTTCCTTGACACGGAGATGCTCTAAAGCAAGAACTAGTCCCATGAAGTTTGCTGTGTCTCTGCAGGCTTTGAATTTGGGAATTGCTGTTCCACTGTCTCTTGGGTCTTGAACTGTGCCCATCACCAAGATAAACTGTGTTACAGGAATGCAGCCCATGGGGTAAAGAGCCTGAATTGAAATACTGTCCACAGAAGAAGTGTCTCAAAAATCCATATTTACACCCTGTCCTCTCTCTCTCTAGTCTGCTCTAGGTTGTATGGTTGCACCCTGGAAATGGGATGTCAGTCCCATTCAGGGAGCATAAAGGAAGAGAGAGCATCTCCCCGTTGCTGCTGCAGTGACAGCGAGTGAGAGCCCGAGCAGGAAGATGTCGGCGGTCACGTCAGCGATCCAGGCTCCTCAGGGCCCCGTGAATCCGCCGCCTCCGGAGGTGACTAATCCCAATAAACCTGGCAGGAAGACCAACCAACTGCAATATATGCAAAATGTTGTGGTGAAGACCTTGTGGAAGCATCAGTTTGCTTGGCCTTTCTACCAGCCTGTGGATGCAATTAAGCTGAATTTGCCGGTAGGTATCTGTAGTCTTCTCAGTGGTGTGTTCCTAGAAAGGTTTGTGGTGGTCAGATCAGTTTTGGGATTGCTCAGAGTGGGAATATGGGTGCCTGGGGTGGTGTTGGGCTCAGCCAGTGGCTTCATGTGCAGCAAGAGAGGCTTTGGTGCTCTGATCCAGAATAAGAAAATGCCAGTGCACAGCCCAGCAGCATCCCCAGGCTAATCACAGCCTCTGCAGGTGCTCCAGACCAGCCCAGGGAGAAACTGGGCTAACAGGTGGAAACCTTTTAAAGGCCAAAATGCTCTTAAAATAAGAGACTGAAATTTTGAGCACAGTTGTAGCCAGCCCTGATAAACTTCTGTAAGTGCCAGAGGTAGCCTTTTAAAAAGGCAGAAATGCTGATTCCCAGACTGGAGGTTGTGTGCTTTGGAGTCAGAGTCATAGTAATGATAAAACTAAAAAGATAGAGATTAGAAAAAAAATGAATATATATATATTTACATTTACAATTTCCACAAAATCTGAGGGGATGAGGAAAAAGCAGGGATTAGAGGGAGACACGAACAAAACTGAATCAGGAGATGTAACATCTTTCCTGTTTTTCCAACAGGATTATCACAAAATAATAAAAAACCCCATGGACATGGGGACAATCAAGAAGCGCCTGGAACACAACTATTACTGGAGTGCCAGTGAATGTATGCAGGATTTCAACACCATGTTTACAAATTGTTACATTTATAACAAGGTAAAAAAGACCAGGAAAGGCTTTTACCCCTGTTACTATGCAGGTTTTGGACAGGGCCAGCTCTGGGCCCTCCTTGCAAGGATTTGAAATGCCACTAATTGCAACCACGTTACTTGAAATGCACAAAGCTGTCTTTGTGCTGCCTCTTTCTTCCCCTAGACTAGTTAAAATGGCAAATGTGCCTTTTAATTATAGGTACATTTCTGTTCTGGTGTTATGTAGCAAGTTTTTACTCCCTTTATTTTCAGTTAGGACTTTTCTGGGATGAGTGCACTTAATGCAATGCTCTGCAGGTGTTTGGAGGTGCTTTAGTGCTATGTGTTGTACTGTCTGGTCCTAAATAGTATCTGTTAGCAACAGAAAGGAGTTCAGGAATCCTAACTCTGTTCTTTGTCTTCATAAATATGTTCATACTTATACACATTTAGATTTATTATTATTATTATTATTTTGGGTTTGGCTTGTTTGCTGTTTTGTTAGGTTGTTAAAATTCTTTGTATTATGTTTTCTCCAGTCATTTGTCATCATTGACCCAGACTGGAGAACAGCTGAAATAAACAAATTAATTAGTTTGAGCCACAGAATGTGTGTTTAGCCTCTTCCCTTGGACCTGCTGGCAAGCAGGGAAGGACAGCTCATCCGTTCCAGTTTGCTGCTTCCACACTGCTGCACAGGATGCTGGTTTATCAGGCTCCTACTGAAATCCTGATAATTCTCTGGATGCAGCACACTTAGGAGCTGTAATTATTGCATGCTAGAGCAGAATAGAAGAGCAGGAGAGTGGCAAGCAAGGAGGGAGAAGAGCTAATCTGTGTATTGCCAGAGTTTGAATACCATCATTTATTTGAAGGGCATCAGGGTTTTCAAATCTGCCCTTCAACCTCTCTGCTCCAGATGGGCGAATGATACAACAAGGGCTCGTATTCTTCTTTTGTGCAGCCCACAGATGACATTGTCCTCATGGCCCAAGCCCTGGAGAAGATATTTCTGCAGAAGGTTGCCCAGATGCCTCAGGAGGAGGTGGAATTGCTACCCCCAGTTCCTAAAGGCAAAGGTCGCAAGCCCTCAGCGGGCACACAGAGCGCAGGTACGGACCCCGTTTGGGGACAGGGAGTGTTGGGAGCTGTTCCCGAGGCCTGACCCCCCTTCTAAGCTGCTGGACTGTGCTCATGGTGAAGAGGCTGGGAAGGGAGAGCGTGGTCTCACAGTCCCAGCAGTGGGGAGGAAAGTGTGAGATGTCTGGGTGATGTTCACTCAGGGTTTCAGGGCTCGTCTGTCTCAAGGCCACTCTGCATTTGTCACACCAATCTTGCCATCTGGGGCTTGCCCATCCATGCAGCACTTCAGTGAGGGCGGGCAGTGCTGCTGCTTGTCTATGCAAAGAAGAAACCAAGACACAAAAAGACAAGAAATGCCAGTCTGCTGCCAGTGCCAGACCATGGCAGGGAAACTCATTACAGATTTGGGTTTACACAGCTCACCCTGGGTCCTGGCAGAAATCTGACACAGCAGAGACTTGGACTGAAATCTTTCCAGTCCCCTAAACCCTGTATAATGTTCTTCTTTTGCACGCAGGGCTGCAAAAATCATAGAATTAAAGTTTGATCAACAGAAAGGATTTATTAAGCCATTGCCAAAGGCTGTGTATAGACCATTGCATATCAATGGAAACTGACTTTAGTTCAGCTTATCTAAAGTTGATTTTAAATGGATTTAGGACTAAAATGTCCAAGCATGGCAAAACAGTTCCTAAAGGAACTTGTGTGGGCTGAGTTAAATGATTGCAGTTTTTTTTTTCCTCTCTAAACAAGGTCTAATTGTTGCTCTGGGGAAGTCAATTGTTCCTCTGTTTTCCCACATATCAGGTGCTAAATGGAACTATAACTCTATCCAAGCTCAGAGAAATTAATGATGATGTATCTTTTCAACATCCTTTGATGAAACATGCAGGGATGATTGCTGCTGTGGTTAGTAGGTAGTAGGTTTGTCTCTTTATGTTATACCATAAGCAGGTTTTTAGGAGTCCAAGTGTAGCATCAGAGACATTGAGGCCATCAGGAGACTTCAGCTCTACTGAGCATCACAGAATCATAAAATATGGAGTTGGAAGGGACCCACAGGAATCACTGAGCTCAGCTCCTGTCCCTGTACAGGACAAACCAAGAATCCCACCCCATGCACTTGTAGCCAGTCTGGGGTGCTTTGGACTCCTGGGTGTTCCTTGGGGCAGTGGTTGTTGCCGTTTGCGTGGTACCAACACCTCCCACTGCTCCATCCCCATGAGCTCCTGCTCTTTTGCTGAGCTTAGTGCAGCTCTGACAGCATCAGAGAGGTGAAGACTGACCCAGAGCAACACACACTCCACGTGAAAAGCGCAGTTATTTTGCTTGTGGCTGACCTAAACCCGTGGCACGAGAACTTAGATCAGCGATTCCTCGCTTTTGCCGTACTCTGGGTAACAGCACCGAGCAAGTCACGCTGTGTTCTTTGTGCTCTCCGGGTGTCCCTGGCCTGGGAACCCTTTGCCAAATCCAGGAGCACCAGTTTGCTCCCAGTACCCTGCGGGCATCTGTAACCATCAGTGCCTTTCCCCTGTCGTTCGAAAGGAGCGCAGCAAGCCGTGGCCGTGTCTTCCGTGTCCCCGCCGGCCCCGTTCCAGAACGTCCCTCCAGCCGTGTCCCAGACGCCCGTGATCGCCGCCACCCCCGTGCCAACCATCACCGCCAATGTCCCGCCTGTCGCCGCCCCCGCCGCCGCCGCGCCGCCCCCGCCCGCCGCTCCGATCATGCCCGTGGTGCCTCCCACGCCCCCGGTCGTCAAGGTAAAAACGGGGAGCTCGCTCCTTCCTCTGCAGGAGCCCTCCCTGCTGCGTCTGTGCGTTCCTGCTTTCATCGTTGGCTGTTGGGTCTGAGAGTGTTGAGAACAATTTTGCAAGTTTTCACATGGTCCAGCCGAGGTGATGCCGCCTGGGATTGCTCCAGCTCAGTTCCAGCCTCTCCTTTCACAGCCTTCCCCTGTGCTGCTGCTCCAGAGCTGTTGGAATTCCCCCCATTTTGCACCAAATAGCTCAAAGCATCTGTGACTGAGCTCCTGATTTTGCTGGGACTGTCCCTTTAAGGTTTGCAGGCTCCAGCATTAGGAATGTTCCTCTCTGCTTTAAACCAGTTCAAGACAAGCCTGTCACTCCAGTTGGAGGAGACTGATGTTGCCTGCAGGTTTTGGGTGCATTAGTTCTGTCTTCCTTACTGAGTAATCTTTTGGGAGTTGCCACTGGTGTTTTGCTATTTATTATGTTAATTTATGGGTAAATGAAAACTTCACCTAAATAATTGAAATTTTCTTAGCAGGCTGTGTATTGCTTTAAAAATGATGAAAGCATAGCTCAGAGAAAGCTGTTTTGTTTGGGTTTTTTTTTATCTAAACTGTGGAATTAACTGCAGCAGCATTGGTTGTGAGGTTGCTTGGACCAGCAGAGACAGAGAATTGTTTTGCTTTTTAACCCAATTGTTTGGGAATTGCTAGAGAAATTGTAAGGCAGATGTTGCAGCTAAGCTGTCCTCCTCAGGCACCTGTCTCATATTTCAGTTACTGTCCAAATAACTTGCTTCTGAGAATCAATTTCATTTTAAAACTGAAGGATGAACCCAGAAGTGAGTTTGCCAAATACACACTGCAAAATTAATTCTGCTTGGGATTTACTTAAGATTTCCCTTAGATTTCTCTGAGGAACTTTCCTCCCCCCCATCTCCCTCTCCAGAGAAATAAATTCTTCATAGGAGCACAAGAGAGCTGACTGGACAGTCACAGCTTGAATTTATGTGAGAGGATTTGTTTGCTTAAGGCAAGATCTACCTTGGCACACCCACTAAACACAGGGGAGTGAGGGCTCATGGGTCTTGGGTGATTAATATGCTTTGGTTCAGAACTTATAGCCTGATCCTGCCACTGGGGACTCAGACATGTGCTTAAGTTACCGACCCTTGCTCAGTCCCGATGCATCAGCTGAGCTGCAGTGATCAACTGGGCACCCTCCTTTCCCTTGGCAAACACCAGGTAAGAGTCCTGGGTTCCATCTCAGGGAAATACCACCTCTTGCAGCAAGGTTGGAGACGTGCACGTGGTTGGTTGCAGTGGCTCAGGTGACGTGCCATGAGCTGCGTGTTGCAGCCTCAAGTCACAAATCCCATTTATCCCAGTGAAATTTTTTTTTTTTTTTTTTCCTGTCAGAGGCAGGCAAAACTAAGAATGAGCTGTGCTACGGTTTCTGCTGGGCACAACCTCATGGAGCCTGTCCCTCTGCTGTTTCAGAAAAAGGGAGTGAAGAGGAAAGCAGACACCACCACGCCCACCACCTCTGCCATCACTGCCAGCAGGAGCGAGTCTCCCACGACCCTCTCGGACCCCAAACAGGCCAAAATCATCGCGCGCAGGGAGAGCGGCGGCCGCCCCATCAAACCACCAAAGAAGGACCTGGAGGACGGAGAGGTTCCCCAGCACGCAGGGAAGAAGGGCAAACTCTCTGAGCACCTCAAGTACTGTGACAGCATCCTCAAGGAGATGCTCTCCAAGAAGCACGCAGCCTATGCATGGCCCTTTTACAAGCCCGTGGATGCAGAGGCCTTGGAATTACATGACTATCACGATATTATCAAACACCCCATGGATCTCAGTACTGTGAAAGTACGTCCTCATTTACCACCTCTTTTGGCAGGGGGTCCCTCTGGTTGTAGGGGGAAGGGGAAAGGGTGGAGACTGAACCTGTTTGGATATCAGCTGGATATTTTTATATTTTATTTCCTTCCCCTCTCCCTTTCTTGCCATAACCTGGGGCAGCTTTTTTTTTCTGCCCAGCAAAGCAGATGATGTACACAAAGCAAAGTACAATGGCATCCTCTCCTCTTTGTGGATACTCCAGCTATTTAAGTGGTGTTCTTGGCATTGTGTTGCACTCTGAGAAGAGGAGAGGTGCTTTATTTCTTAGTATTCAATTGATAGTATCCCATTTCCAGACACTGCTGCCTCCCTTCTTGGTGGTGGTGGTGGCAGATAGGCTTACACTGAGCAATTCCAGCTGGAATGTGATGGTGCTCAGGGAGGTATGTGATGGTTGTGTCGTTCATGCTTGGCTCCTTGAGAGTTTAGCTTAGTATGGTCCAATATTCTGGTGTTTCCCAGTAGGTTTGGAGGTTTGCTGAATCCTTCCATGAAGCAAAGCCGTGTCTTTCTGATTCCCACCTTCTGCTTGTGAGCCAGGCACTGGAATCTGTGTTGGTGAAGCGGAGACTTCCATGTGCAGGAGGTGAAGATGTTGTTCACTAGCATTGCCAGAAAGGTTTTGCTGCCAGCTGAGCCAATGCCTGGGGTTGTCTGAATGTCCAGGTGACAAAAGGGCAGCTGTGGTTGTGATTCCTGTCATGTTCCTTGGCAGATCCTGTGTGGTACCTGGGAGCAGCGTGTCACCCTCTGATGTGCCATGCATTCATCCTAGGGATGCTCTGGGTCTCCAGAGATACCTGCAGCCTGCTAGATGAAGTCCCAGGTGACTGCAGAAAGATTAGAGATGGACTGAGTGGAACCCTGACCCTCTCAAGGCTGGTATTTCCATGTGTGCTTAGGTGATTTCTTATTGCAAGAGATCTTTGTGCTGTATTCTTAAAAACCCAGGTGCAAAGCTGTGAGATTTCTTGGACTGGTGACTTCTTCATACTTAAATCTCTTTATAGTCCTAACTTCACTCTTCTAAAGTTGTACACCTCTGCCCCTCTCTGGCAAGTGCAGGTGATATCCTCCCTCTCCTGACTAGTGTAGGGCAGAAAATTGGAGGCAGGTTGATGGCAAATCCAGTGGAGTCTTTTACACCTAAAGGCTCTGGGTTTGTCATTCTACGTGGTAGTATTTCTTTTTAATAAAGTTGTTTGAAGTGCTGTCTGGTATTGGTTTTTTATGGAGTGTTTTATTGTCATTGCTCTTGGCTTATAGATCACAGTGTGACTTCTCAGAGATGCAGCCCATAATATGTTAACTGCTTGGAACACAAACCTGCCATTTGCAGGCAGTGGCATTTTCCAGTGTCAGGGGCTTCCTCTGTGGCTCTGAAAGGTTTTTAGATTTAATTCTGCCCAAGTGATAGTGGCTGTGATAAAGCAGCACAACTAACAGCCTCCAAACTAATCTGGGAGGAATGATGTGAGAAGGTAAAACACACGAATTGCTGCAGCTATAGCACATCTTGTCTCTTTGCTTCTGTGGTTATGTTAGGTTTGATTTTCCTCAGAGAATATCCTTCATGTCCAGGAGCATTTTTTCCTTGGCAGAGGTATCTCCAGGAGGATTTGGAGGTTGTTTTCTCTCTGTGTGGTGGAGGAGGCAGGTTGGCTGTTGTGACTGTGCCAGGGGCAGGTGAGATGGAGGGGCTGTAGCTGAGCTTGTTGCAGCCAGGAGCAGAGAGATGTGCTGGAATTTTGTGCTGGATCTCGGACTGAGAGTGGGAACAGCTGAAGGGACAGGATTTGTGAGCTCATCTCCACCTCAGTTCTTGTTATCACAGAGAGGGAAAGAGTAGAACTGCTTGGAGTAGGGAAGGATGGAAGTGTGAGGAGAGAGGGAGGCAGCAGCTCTAATTCCCTGTGAGGAGTGGGAGGCACTGAGGCTGGAGCTGCTGCTGCCCTGTCCCCAGGCAGGCAGGGACCACTTGCAGAACATCCCTGTCCCCTCTGTGGGGCTGGGGTAACCTGGAGCACCTCTCCTCCTCCTGCTCCGTCCTCTGCCTGCCTGGTCCCAGCAGTGACATGGATGTCTCTGCCTTTGCTTTATTCAGTGGTGAACAAGCAACAGGCCTTGCTGTGCAAGAGGATTTCCACCAGGTGTTTACTTCTGGAGTAAAGCACTTCCTCCAGGGATGGACCTGTGCTCACCCCTTCATTTTCCTGCAGTGAACTGCTGTAGTTTCAGAGCAGCTGAGCTCAGGGTCTGAAAAGTGAGGAGACATTCTTTGTGTCCTGCCCACGGAGGATGCCAAGGAAAGACTTACCTTAGAGCAAGAGACATGTTAGAAATAAGCAATCAAATTTCTGAACATGAAAAGTGATTAAAGAATTGAGGGGAAAAATGAGATTGCTGTGTGTGGGACAGAGGATGGGTGAGCTGGCCTGCCTGCACCTCTGCCAGCCCTGCCTGTCTGACTCCTGATTTGCAGTTGTAAATGTAATCACTTTTTTTTTTTTAAGCAGCTGGATATCTCCAAATGTATTTCTAACCAAAGATATTCCAGCCCACCGACTTAAAGTGCTTTTCTTTCTTTTGTTAAGCTAATTATCCTTTATAAGAAAACAAAACAAAAATCCACGGATTAAAACTGTTGGGCTAGAAGACTGTTGAGTTTGGATGAAAAGCAAAGCCTCAGACATTGGAATGTATTTCATAGGCAGTAATCAGGCCCTGAGTATGCCAAACAAATATAAAAAGGCCTTTCATGCAGTAAGATGTATTTTAAAATAAACTGGCCCCTTGGTTTGAACATATGTTTTGCTTTGGAATTGGCCTGAGAGGCTTTTCAGACAGGAGCACCACAAACCTATTTCCCATTCTGCCTTTGTGCTGTGGCTCCCAGGCTGTCTCCTGGTTTATTCACCAAGGAAATGAGGTCTCCTGACAAAAGTTTGACCGATGTCTGGCTGCAGGAACCTCACCATCCTCCATCAGGTCCCTCAGAAGCTGCAGCCCTGGAGGTGAAATTCTGCCTTTTTCACAACAAAAACAGCTCCAGGAGTCATTGCAGTGTTTCAGGACAGTTCCAAGGTCTGTCACAGCTGTGAAATTTCTTTAGTTCATGAACAAATGGAAGTTTTGCTTGTGTTAGGGGTGGGTGACAGACCCTGAGCATCCCTGATTGCTGCTGGGATGTCCCCATCATGTCCCCAGCCTTTCTGCCAGTCAGCCCCTTCCCTTCTCTGGGCATACAGGTACCCAAGACACACAAAAGGGAGGCCTGTAAGCACTTGGCAAATGGAGAATTTCTTTAAACTCAGGTCTTTTAAATGCAAATGAAATCTAGTGTTAGCTTCTCTTTCCTTTCAGCAGGAGTAATTGGAGCTAAGGTTTTATACATAGTAGTAATATATGCATAAAATCAATTAAGTGCTGGGAATGCTATAAACTGCTCTCTAAACCCAAGTCATTGGGTTCCAAACAGCAAGAGTAATGGCTGCAAGTGAGAGCTGAAAAATAAGAGGAAGGAGCAAGGTACAAATATTTGATACTTATCCTCTCTACTCTAGAAAATAACATTATGAGCAGGTTCATAAAGGGTGAATTCTGTATCCATTTCTAGCAGCTGGACTTTTAAATTAAGAGTGGGAGTTGTAGTTGAACTGTAAATGCCGATTTTGCTGTAGGAATCACCGAGCAGACCTCCTGCCCTCTGCAGGAGGTCAGAGTGAGATTTTCATGATCTTTTCTGCCCTTTCAGATTTACAAGGCAAATATATCCAAGCACATGTAGAAATACACACTTAAGGTACTCCTGTAATTGTCGCTTGCTTGTTGACTCCTGTCCTTTCCATCCATGATCCTTGTTTCTATTACTTTCTGATCCATTGTTCTAAATGATTTTTCTAATGATTTCAAAGTGTTTTCTGGTAGAATGTGGACTCTGACAGATTTATATTTTATTGCTTAGCAAACAAGGCCAATTTAGAATCTTAGTGTTTAAACTGCTATGAAATATCGGCTTCTTTGGTTGCCTGGTGTTTGTTTGCTGGTTTTACAAAGCAGAAACTCTGAATGTTATTTAGGAACCAATAACCCAAATCAAACTTTCATCCTCTTAGCTGGGATTTTTGAGGCTGTTCTGTCTCCGAGGTTCACGTGTCCTCCACGCAGTTGCTACAAATGCTTTTTGCTTATGGCTTTTTTCCCCCCTTCCCCCTTTTCCCTTTGGCTTGTTTGTTTGCAGAAAAAAATGGACAGTCGGGAATACCAGGATGCACAAGGTTTTGCAGCAGATATTCGGTTAATGTTCTCTAATTGTTACAAGTACAATCCTCCAGACCACGAGGTGGTGGCCATGGCCAGGAAGCTCCAGGTAAAGGTGTTGGCAAATGCATCTTCCAGAGTGTTTTTAGTTCAGGTACAAGGTGAGATCCAGGTGTGGGTCTGCTCTTGGCACCAGCAAGGGAGATTCCTGCAGCTCTTGGAAAGAGCCTCATGCTCTCTGCAGGACCATTGTGCTCTTCACATGGCGTGGGCCCAATGCCATGCTCAGCTCTTAAAATATTGTAATCCTTGCTGTTAAAGTCATGGGAGAATTTTCTTGGGCTTTCCAGATGGGCAGCCACATTCTGTATATTATTATTTACTTGTAGTGCACAAAGACCCTGCCCCTGATGTATTTAAGAGAGCAGAGTGAGCTGTTTGTGGCCGAGGCTCCTTTTGTCACCGATTTCCCTCCTTTTTGCAGGATGTCTTTGAGATGAGGTTTGCAAAAATGCCCGATGAGCCTGCAGAGGCCCCCCCTCCACCCCCCCCAACAGCCCCAGTGGTGAGCAAAAGCACAGAGAGCAGTCACAGCAGCGAGGAGAGCTCCTCCGACTCCGACAGCTCTGACTCCGAGGAGGAGCGGGCGACTCGGCTGGCCGAGCTCCAGGAGCAGGTACTGCCCCATCCAGGCCGTGTGTCCGTGCATTACACAGAGCCCAGCAGCAGGAATTGTGTCCTGAAAAATCCCACCTAGGCTGGGGTGCAGGGAAACACTCCCAGCTCAAGGGGAAAAGGCTCAGCTGTGCAATCAGTGCATGTTTGATCTAACTGTAATTTTCTTCAAGATGGTTTTTCTCAGTGCTGCTGCTCTCTACTTCCTTCTGGGATCCCAAAATATGACCTGCTTGATTTTTGTCTTTAGGATCTGTTTACACCTTGGGATGTAGAGGGAAGGGTTTGTGGAGGCATCAGGTGCCTTGCCTTGATGGATTTTCCCGTTTTCCCCCAGCTGAAAGCCGTCCATGAGCAGCTGGCTGCGCTGTCCCAAGCGCCAGTGAACAAACCAAAGAAAAAAAAAGAGAAGAAGGAGAAAGAGAAGAAAAAGAAAGATAAAGAGAAGGAAAAAGAAAAGCACAAAGTAAAAACTGAGGAGGAGAAGAAGCCCAAGGTGGCTCAACCACCAAAACAAACCCAACAGAAGAAAGCCCCAGCTAAGAAAGCGAACAGCACAACCACAGCGAACAGGTGAGAGCCAGCCTTCCCCAATGTGCCTTGACGGGAGAGTCAAGAGCTTCCAGCCCTGTCCTTAATTCCTGGGGAAGCTCAGGAATTGTTAATTTGCTGCTGAATGTTGTTTCCATTCCCAGACAACTCCAGGGAGTCTTTAGCTTCGAGCTGGCAGTGGAACCATTGTGTTTTCAGTGTCAAGCTCTTGGAATCCCTGCCTGATTGCTCTCAGATAAGGTTTTGGGGACTGCCTTTTGTGCAGCCACCAAGAATGTGCCATTTCATGGCTGCCCCCCTGCTGCTGCTTGGGCTTGTCACACTTCACAGGGCTAAAATATAATGGGAACACAACAGCTGATCTCAGGCTGCTGAACTTTTCCAGCAGTTGTGGTGCTGTTCCAGCCATCTGACGAGAGCTTCAAAGCCAACAGCATGGGGATGTTTGTTACAAGGCAGTTGGGGATAAAAAAAAGAATTCCTTGCTGTGTCCTCATGAATGTTTTCATGCTTGACAACCTCCCCAGGCAGCCCAAGAAAGGAGGCAAGCAGGCATCTGCAACCTACGACTCGGATGAAGAGGAGGAAGGGCTGCCCATGACCTATGATGAGAAACGACAGCTCAGCCTGGACATCAACCGCCTGCCCGGGGAGAAGCTGGGCAGGGTGGTTCACATCATCCAGTCCCGGGAACCTTCCCTCAGAGACTCCAATCCTGATGAGATTGAAATAGATTTTGAAACCTTGAAGCCCACGACGTTACGAGAACTGGAGAGATACGTGAAATCTTGTTTACAGAAAAAACAAAGGAAACCGTTTTGTAAGTTACCCTCCCGGGGCCTGTGTTCCCCCCAGCAGCTCTTGGGCTCAGCTTTGGAGTCAGGGCATGTGTCTTGAGATTCTCTTATCCACTTGTTGGGTCTGTGATGACAGGAATTTTTAGAGATTCTTTTCTCCCAAGGAAATGTACAGAAACTTCCTATTTTTCTCTGTTCTTTCTTCCCATGGTGTCCTGCTGCAGAGACCTGGAGAACCAATGTGTTCCTCTGCAAGACCTGTGCGATGCCTTTATTACTTACCCAGGCTCTGGAGGGTTTAAGGTTAAGGTCTTTCAAGGTTTCAGTCTCATTGTGTCAGGTGTTACATGCACACATCTGGAAGGATCAGTTTCTTACCCTGAATAGTTTAGCATCTAATTAGAAAGGAAACAAAAAACATGCTTGGGATCCAAACCACTAAGGCAATAAATGATTTACACAAGGTTACCTGATTACCTGTGGATTTTGGGTGTGTCTGAGTTGTGTATTCACCCCAAAACTGCTCTTCCTGTGTGGCCTGATCACCACATTGCCCTCACCCTCTATCAGATCAGAGGGGGAATGTCAGTCTGCTGCTGAGTGGGTGCTTCAGGGTGGGACAGACTTTGTGCCCTGTCCACAAAGTGAATTCTTGCAGCCCCTTGAGGGTTCAGTTCCAGCTGGACAGCAGTAGGATCACTCACTTGAAATGCTCCTGGCTCTCTTGGTTAGGGGAGTTTTGCTTTTAAGGCTATGACACAAAAGCTGCTCCCTGCTCTTGCAGAGCATCTCATTCCTTCCTCCCAGGATTTTCAGGAAGGCCTAAACAAAGCACAGACTTTCACCCTTCTTTTTGCTTTGATTTATTTTTTTCCCTGAACCCTTCACTGTTGGAATAGCTCAGGAAAGGATTTTCCAGTGTGCTTAGGAACAGGAAGCATCCTTTAGTTTTGGAACCAGAGCATAGAGTAACACAGATAACCTCAGATGTCCACCCTGTGAGCCTGGCATGCCTGAGCCTGGCTGGACTCCTGTGCTGAGTGTTCCCTCTTAGGACTGTGCTTTCTAGATTTCATTTTTTGTTGGTGGTTTTTTTTTTTTCAAACATTGCTTTAAAACAGCTCACAGAAATGTAGGTATTTCCTTGCTGGACCAGGCAAAATATCTGGCTCCTGTCTTGTGCTTCCAATCCTGGCCAACACCTGTGTTCAATTACTCCTTCTTTGGAGGAATATTTCCTTTCCTTGGCAGTAGGAGTGTTGCTGGTACTTCTCACCCTTTCCATCCTGATGCAGTTACATTCCTGTTGTCTGCCAGCCTGTGCCTCAGTTGGTTTTTAATTTGCCTTTGTTTGTTTTGTTTTCTGTTTAGAGCAACATAAACCACAGTAGATTCTTGCGTGAGGGGATCGGAAGTTTTAATGGCAGATGCTTTACTCCTGACAACCTTTAATGGGACACTTTATTTTACAGGGCAGAAAACCCATGTAACAATTCTGTAATTACAAATCTGTAATTATTGACCATATAACTGGCTGGTAAGTAACCTGGAATGACAAGGTTATTACATGGATATTTCTATCTTCTAAAATACTTTCCAGAAGATGTCTCTTAGAAGATTGCATGTTGCAGGCTGGTGGTGATTCGATGAGCAAGGCAACTTCAGGTGTTGCCTTCTCTCTGGGATGTGTAGTTGCTTTGTGAGCACTGGATCTTGGCAGTGTCACTGCAGAGTGTTCACAGATGGACATGCCCTGTAAAATAGTGATGTCCACTCTTTTCCCCTGCATCCCTGCACTTTCAGGAACTCTGCCTTCCTCCCCCACAGCTGCCAGCGGCAAAAAGCAAGCAGCGAAGTCAAAAGAAGAGTTAGCTCAGGAAAAGAAGAAAGAACTAGAAAAACGGTTACAGGACGTCAGTGGGCAGCTAAACAACAACAAGAAGCCTGCAAAGAAAGGTAATGGCTTTGGATTTATGTGGAAACAGCACTCCAAAAGTGGGCAGACTTTCTCACAGGGTCAAAACCTCTGCCTCTGTGTAGCCTTGGGTTTGGCTCTGTGACAGGAACCCTCAGGGAGCTCCTGCTGGGCACCGAGCTGCTGTGTGGGGCTGCTTTGGTCCCTGGCCTGGTGGAAACTCCTGGGTGGCGAATGGGAGCTGTCTTGGAGGTAATTCCTCCTTCAGAGGGAGGAGGATTTTTCCTGTATTATGCTGGTGCTCAGCCCACACCCCAGAGCACCTAACACACGGGTTCAAAAAAACCCCAAACCCCCACGTGTAGCTCAGGATGCCACGAAAGGTTCCCCCAGTGCAAACAAAGCCGTTCCAAGTTTCACAAGGTGGGTTTCCAGTGCTCAGGGCTGGACACTGGAGTGCTGTGAGGGACACTGCCCCACAGCAGAGCTCCTGTGCGGATCCCAGACTTCCACGGTCTCAGGAGCTCTGTCACCCTGTGGGTCAAACCGGGAACAAAGCCCTGCAGGACGAAGGCTGCGGGAAACCCTTCGGCGTTTCAGTTCCTCTCGAGTAACCACGTCCCTGCCTTGTTCCCCGCAGAGAAATCCGGCTCCACGCCCTCCGGAGGCCCTTCCCGGCTCAGCAGCAGCAGCTCCTCCGAGTCCGGGAGCAGCAGCTCCAGCGGCTCCAGCTCGGACAGCAGCGACTCGGAATGAGCTGGGGACACTCGGACACAAACCCCAAACGGACACCCCCTCCCTCCCCACGCTCTGCAGTGTCCCTGCCCCTCCTCATCCCCCTGCTCTCGGGCCACGGTGGTCAGGTTTTATCCCCTCTCTCTTTCTCTGACTTGTTTTTTATTTTATTTTTTAACTCAGTGTTACAAAAGGTATCTTCAAAATTTTTTTTTTTCCGGAGAGGGGAGGGGGTTCTCTTTTAATAGGTCAAAGATCTTTGAGTGTGTGTGCGTGACTAGACTTTATGACAAATAGTTCCCTTTGCATAAAGTCTCTAAAATTTACATTTATCTGGAGAGAATTGGTCGAAAATGGAAGAACTCTGAGCTCTTAGCAGGAGATAAATAGAAAATTCTGCAAGGTTTGTAGTACATTTCCCTCCCAGCCCTTCCCTCTCCCCAGAATATTCTCTTTTAATAAGCCTGCCTGGCTCACACAAGGTAAAAACCATCTTTTTTTAAAGAAATCTCTGTAAAATGGTACTGTATCTGAAAGATGTTAGCTTTTGAACTAGTTGGTGTATTTGTTATTAGCACTAGTATTCTTAACCTCCAAGTCTACAGTGTGATGAAAATGTCAGATGCTATCATCTTTTTACATAAAAACAATGAAAAAAAAATCCAAAAAAAATCTCATGTACTGTGGATTGCTAACATGCTTTTTTTTTTAATCTTGGTAGAGGCATAGGCACCTGTTCAGGAAGGTATTGAAGCATGAATTTAACTTTTAAGCACACGAGCAATAGAAGTGGTTGCATTTCTTGGTTTTCCACTCAAAAGCTTCACTTTTCCTGGGAATTCATTGGGAAGAAGGGAGCAAGGGACACACTCGAGTTTCTTGGGAATGTTATTTTTAACATTAAACAGATAATTTCCAGGAAATGGATGCTGTCTGTGAAAGTTTTCATGGAATTGAAGAGAGTTTTTTGGCTGGAAGTTGTCAGCTGGAGCCTGGAGTGGTCCCTGCAGTGACTAGGACAAGTCATGTGCCCATTACTGGGCACATCTCGGGATTTTCTCCATGACAAACACCTCAGTCTGGGCTTAAAATAAAGCAGCACTTGAGCTCCAGCTGAGGCTGAGCTGGCAGGGGAAGTGGAGAGGGATTTTGTGTGTGTTTGGGCTTTTTGCTTTTGAGTTTGCTTTGTTTTTTTCCCTTCTCCTCATGGTTCTGGTAGGGAGCTCCCAGAAAGGGGATGCTCCTCCTGTGGCAGGCAGGGTGCAGCTTCCAGGCACTGAAGTGTTTTTTACCTCAATGAAAAGAAGAAAGAGGGGAGGGAGAAGAAAGAAAAAAGCTAATTTTTTACAGCTTGCTGTTTTTTTTGAGTCCAGCCTAACATTTTGAGCTGCACTGCCGCAACGCATCCTGGTTTCAGTGTCCCTAATTTCATGTACATACCATGACTTTATTTATTAAACACCATTGGTCATTTAAAGGGTAATAAAACCCAACAAAAGCAAAGCTGGGGTTCTGCAGGCCAGCAGACAGGCAGACTTTTAATGAGGTTTGAACCAGATTTGAAACAAACCAACAACAAAGCAAATAAAAATCCATGAGTTTATTTATATACCTTGGACTTTATACCTACAGGTGCTACAGTCCAGTCTCTTGTGTGTCTGGTGCTCTGTCATGTTTGATGTGTTCATTTTTAGATTTTTTTTCCTCTTCTTGTCACCCCAGCCCCCTTTTTTTCCTGTTTTGTACAGATTTTGGAGACATACACTTCGATACAATTTTATTTTCTCAGTGGTCTTCTCCCCCGCCTGTTTTTTTGTTTTGGTAGAAAATGGGGGTTTTATCCTTTTCTAATCCAATTTTAGGAAAACACCAGTTCTATAATTATATAAAACTTGTAATCTGAGGGGCAGAAGTTTTATTGTAAATTCTTTTTACTGTAAAGGAAAAAAAATATACAGAGTTTAACAGAAAATTCTGCCTTTCCTTCTGCAGCACCAGCCCCTAAAGCTGCCCCTACTGTGGGGTAGCCCTAAAATTCTCCTTCCTGTGCTCTCCTAGTGGTGCAAATTGCTCCAGTTTTTATTTTCCCTGCAAATGAGCGGCCCTGCAGGACCCTTGAGGCCAGCACAGGATTTTTTTTGCACACTCAGCCTCCAGGAGCTGGGGCAGAAGCTGCTGTGCTGGGCTGGGGGCTCTGGGGACGTCCCTGTGCTGGGAATTTGGGAATCACTGCCTGTTCTCAGCATTCCAAGGTTTGCACTTCCAGCTGCATCCGTGCCCAGTGCCTCTCACCCACTGCCCAGCAGCCAAGGTTGATTTGCTGCCTGCTTCTCAAAATCTGCTGGTGACCAGAGATCATTTCTCACAATTTGAAAGAAAAAATATCCTGATTTTTACTGAATTTGTGATTTTTCTTTCCCATTAACAGCGGATATATTTTAGTTCCGGTGGTTTTTTAAGTTCTGCCCTTACAAATCCTTCCCCCCAGACAGATCCCTGGTAATATATTTTCAGGATTTACTTTGAGGAAATGTAATATTCACCTAATTAAGAGCTTGGGTTTCTTTTGAACGGGGTTGGGTTTCACCTGTGTTTCTCCTGTTGCCTGCGACTCGAACCATCAAAACCAAGGAATATTTTAAGGAATAATTGCAACCAGTTCACTGCCACGGCATTTGGATAAACAAACTCCCAGTTTTCCCTTCCTGGGACCTTGCCCTGAGCTGTGCTGCTGCTGGGATGTGGTGGTGGCTCCTGTGGGGAGGACAGACCGGAGCCGGCGTCGGAGGCAGCAGCAGCACTGCCACAAAAACCTGGGAATGTCACTCTGTCACTATCCTCTCCCATCGGGAACACCCCCTGGAACACCCAGACATCCCTCAAGGAGGCTGTCCCACCAAGATGAGTGGGAAAGTTGGAGTTGGAGGGTTGAGAACCACGTGTGGAGTGATGGGAAAAGGCCTGGCCTGAGCCTGGCTCAGCGCTGGAGGAGGATCCCTGTTGGAGCTGGAAAACCATCCCAGCCTGGGGATTTTCCAGGAAAACACCTGCCAAGGCCACCAGGGAATGGGAAGAACCCACCTGCACATCTTTGATCCACCAGCTGCGACTTGGGCTTCCACTTCTTGGGAAACTTTTCGTGGGAGGTGAGGTGTTCCCAGCAAAATGGAGCAAGGAGAAATCCATTTTGGCATGACCAAGGGACGAAATCGATGGCTCCTCATTTCCAAATGTTGTCCTTCCACTTTTCCATTCTCAGATTATTCATTATCCCCACCATGTCCGTGGGGGTGCCTCTTGTACATCCCGAGTTTCTCCAGGAAAGAAGAGATGTTCCCAGTCCAGTAGCAGCAGCCCTAAATGAGTTGGGAACTGAACCAACAGAGCATTTATTTAACTGGGTTTTATTGCATGACCTGAAAATGACACGAAATGACTTGGAAATGATCAAACAGTCACCGTTTGAAAGAACATTTTTAAACTTAAGAATTAAAAAAAAAAAAAAAAAAAGGAAAAAAAAAATTAAAATTTTTATGGTAGAATTTTTCTTGAATGAACAAAGTTTAACTTTGTTTTCCAGGGGAAACTTCACTGAAATCAGTATGATTTCATATGTATGCATACACACAGAGTTTTATTGAAACTGCTTTTTCGGACGAATTCCTGTTTTGACAAAATATCTGACCAGACCTTTCTCAATCAACCAGCATTACTGCACCTTTGAAAAACTTTGTGAACCTTTTCTCTGATTGTAAACTCAGCCTGTCTCGTGGCTCAGTGGGAGCAGAGGGAGATCCCCATCCCGGGGGCTCAGCCCTGACCCATCGACCGAAGGAATCTCGGCTACAACAGCTCTGCAAACCAAATGTGTCCTCTCCACACAGAAATCATTTCAATTCTTGTACTGACGTGGTTTTAGCCTCGCCTGCCCCCAGGGTGTGTGACTGTAGGAGGGATGTTTCAGGGCTGTGTCACTGCTGGGAGGGAGGGTGGTGACCCCCAAACACACCCACACATCACTTCTGGGTGTGGAAATCCACAGCTGAGTTCCCCCTGAGCTCTCTTCCCTGTTCTCCATGTGGTAGAAGCAGACTGCAGTTACCTAATCTAGTTCTTGCTCTGGTTTGGGGACTTTTAGACCAGTTTTTAATTTTTTTTTTCCTTGTTTTGAAAGGAATGATGGGTTTTTTTTAAAGCTGGGGTTGGAGCTGAGGGGAAGGGATCGGGGCATGGCAAAGACAAACCACAACCTTTTCAGTACTGGATTTTAAATTCTCAGTCTCTTCTCAACCCTGAGCAGTTACCACTAGGGCTAACTGTGGGCAGGCTCTGCATCATTAAAGAGAAATTTAGGATTCCTTACACAGCAGCATTATCTTGCTTGAGCTGCATTTTGTAAAGAAAATGGTATTTGCATATCTTTTTAAAATGTCATTTTTAAAAAATAAATTAAACCACCAGCTAGGATTTGACACAGGCCACTTAGAACACAGCCCTGATACTGGCATAACCAATCCAGAAAGATTTGTTGTTGTATTTTTGTTTTGTTATTTTGGGGTTTTTTTAATATTTAAAAAAAAAGAGAAATTGTTACTTTTCTGTATGATGTGCATGCAAATTTACTGTAACTCTTTTTCTTAAAACTTTTTAGTGCCATTTCTAGTATATTCCTGTAAATGTCAGTTATTGAAAAAGAAATGAGTCAATGTAAGTAGTTTAGCTTGTTTATTGCAAATTGCTGGCCTCAAACAAAAGAGAATTAAAAAAAAAAAAAGAGTTAGAAAGTAATCTTTGATGTTACTGGTAATCATGGACCCTGGTCCTGGGGCATTCGTTTTGTTTTCATAATAAAAAGAAAAATTGTTTTGTGTGTGCAGTTTGATCCCGTATTTTCCCCTCTCCTCATCTTTTCCAGGCGGGGCACTTGTCCCAGTCCAAACCTGGACTGAGCAGTGCCAAGAGCCAAACCTAAAGATACTGAATTCCTGGTGGAATAATCTGGAAGTGATTTTGCAGGTGCAGTGGAGTGTCACACTCGGGGGACAGGTCTGGGGTGTCTAGATCACAGCTGAGAATAGAAATCCCTTTTTTTGGTGAGGGAAACTCAGCTGCTCCCGTGTCCCAGGGCAGCCAAGGAAGGGCTTGGCCTCTTCCCAGGATCCTGCAGAGGTCTTAAACTCTTGTGAGAATTGCTCCTGATGGAGGTAAGTGGGGCTGAGAGGAGATCAGATTGCCCCAGGTTGGCTGCTGGGAAGCCACCAGGCCCTGCAGGAAGCAGAGGGACTTTGTCACCTGCCCCAGCAGCCAGGGCTGGGTCTGCCAGCTCAGGGTGACCTGGAAGGCCCAACTTGGACAGGGGGGGCTGCAGCAGCTGCTCCCAGCCCCAGCAGAGTCCTGGCATTGCTGGGTGGGGGCCAGGGTCTATTTTGGGCCCTGGAGAGGGTTGGGGTTGGTTTTGCTGTTTGGTTTGTGTGTAAGGCGAGGTTACCACAGCCAGGCTGCCCCAGGGTTAATCTTTCCCTAACTCTGTTCCTGCTCGCTGCCTCTCCAAGCCAGCATCTCCAAGGTTTCAGCAGAGCTGTTTCACTGCTCTTGTATCAGTGACACTCCCACAGGGGCTGTTTGTTCGACCTGAGCTCTGAACAATCTCCTGTGGGGCAGGCGAGGGTGTTCCTGTAGCATTTACTGGTCAGTTATTTGCAGGGGCAGCAGGCAGAGCTGTTTCTTGCAGGCTGGGACGAGGTTGAGGACAGGCGGGACATGACTGAGGTTCAGCTCTCACTGGCCATGCCTGGAATCCTGGGGCCAGGTCTGCAAGATATTGGGGGACTGGAGGGAGTCCAGAGCAGGGAACGGAGCTGGGGAAGGGTCTGGAGCGTCTGTCCTGTGAGGAGCAGCTGAGGGGCCTTGCCCTGCACAAAAGGAGGCTCAGGGAAGCCTTTCCTGCTCTCTCCAACTGCCTAAAACAAGGCTGTGAGGTGGGGTTTGGCCTCTCCTGGACAAGCAGTGACAGGACAAGAGGGAACAGCCTCAAGCTGCACCAGGGGAGGTTCAGGTTGGACAGCAGGCGGAATTCCTTCAAGGAAAGGGTGGTCAGGCATTAGCAGGGGCTGCCCAGGGAGTCCCCATCCCTGGAGGTGTCCAGGGAAGGCCTGGACGTGGCACTCAGTGCTCTGGGCTGGGGACAGGGTGGGGATGGGTCACAGGTTGGAGGTGACGATCTCAGAGGTCTTTTCCAGCTTTGACGATTCCCTGGTTCAGTGTGACATCCAGAGGCTTTCCTCACCCTGAAGGCACTGCTGACTCTGCAGGGCTGCTGGCCCTGGGGAGCTGGAGGAGCCTCCCCTGCAGCTCCCAGCCCTGTGGTGTGGCTTGGGAGCCCCTCCAGCACGTGAGGGAGCTCCTCCCTGCCGTGTGGGGATGGGCAATGCCAAAAGCTCTCACCTGTGCCAGAGCCACGGACATGCTGGGGACAAACAGCCGCTCACAAAGCTGCATTCAAATCATTTTAATGCACTTCATCAAAGAGGCTACAACAGTGTTTGAAACAAGTGCATCACCACCACACGACTGGCTCACAGAAACAGCCACAGCAGCCACTCCACCACCCTGCTGTGACCAGGGACACACAGAAATGGAAAACTACAGTCACATTCACAGAGATGGAAGGACAACTCATCCTCTTCTTCCTGTACTGTCACATCCAGCCTCCATCCTGGAAGAACTGATGCACATTCTTACATGTTTAGTCTTGTATAGTCCAATTAACACTCTGCAAAATAACTGAATTTTGGTTCACCAGCCACGTTAACAAAAAGAGACTGATTATACCCAAAATAAGCATCTTCCTCACTGAAATTAAAAAGAAAATAAGGGTCGGATTTCTTTTTCTATAAGAAAAGAAAACGAACAGCTGGTTTGGGGGATGTGCTGTTCCTTAAACTCCCAGAGTTCACGTGCTCCCCAGGGCTGGCCTGGAACCCACCTCTCCTGCTTCTCCAGGTGAATCCACCTGCAGTTGCCAGGGGAGCTCTGGGCCCAGCCCCCTGCCAGTTGGAGTAAATCATCTCCTGCTCACTCAGCCAAGAGCTGGAGGCCCAGGTGGGTCACACATCCCTGGCAATGCTCCCCGGGCACCTCGCCGAGCCCTGCTGGGTCTGTGAATCTCATTGAGCGCTTTCACCTGGCTGAAAAACATTTATTCACTGGAATATTCCTCCTCCAGAGCTAGTCCTGACAAGACCAAGAGGGTTTTTTTGTGTGCAGAGCGATGCAGGGGTCTGCAAAGCAGCGAGGTCCAGCAGAAGGTTTAAACCTATGAGCACACACACAAGGTATCGAACACCAACACATGCAGAAAGAGTGCTTTTAAAAAACAACGAGCTGCCTATGGTTTGCAGGGCTGAGTGCACCAAACCTCTATGATTTCTCTCTAGAACAGGTGTGTTCTGCTCAGAACATCGAGTTCACCAAGGCTGAGTGTCTGTGTGTTTGTCGTAGCGTTTCACCCACACGGGAGAGGTGGAAGAGATTCTTCACTGTGTTTTAAAAAATAAAATAAATAAATAAAGTGCTTCAAAAATGCAAAGGAGGTTTCAGATAAATAGAACAGAAGTGATGACTGTGCCTAATAATAGGCAGGTAAATAATCCATCCTGAAGCTGACACCAAACACTGATTTGCCTGGAGTTAAGCCTCGTGCCCGGGCACTGCTGGGTTGGACACATGTCCCAGGCAGGACAGAACGGGCAGAACCCTCAAGAAGAACTTTCCTGCTGAACCCTGGGCACATAATTCACACCCCTGGAAGTGGTGGTTTTGTTTCTAACAAAGATTCGGGTCCTTGCTGGGCTGAGTTTCTCAGCACGATCTTGCCTTGAGCAAGTCTGGCTTCGGCAGAACCTTAAACCTGCAAGCAGCAGCCTCTGTGCCCGAGCAGGGCAGAGCTTCTCCGTCCTAAAATCCTTCAGCTAATCCAAACAATCCCAGACACAACTTTTAAAATACATGCACCAAACCTACAACCCAACCTGAACTAGAAGTCAAACCCTTCCAAGCTACTGCATGCATTAAAACTTGAATGCAAAGCAAACTCCAGAGGCCTCTTTGCTCCTGTGACCCATCTCAGGAGTGGGTCTGTGCTGTTCAGGAGTTTCCTCGTGTCCCTTAGGATATGTGAGTATTTACAGGGGTTTCCTCCCGTTGCTTTCCTGGGCCTGTCCCTCCCTTTCAGGTTGTTCACTGGGGGATCTGTTCCCAAAGCTGGGCCAGGGATCTGCGTGGAAGATAAACTCCTGTTATTTCTGGGATCAGAGAGGGCCCTTTTGCTTTGCATGAAACTCCAGCACACCTTTCCTCCCAGCTGTTTTGAAGGCTCAGATTAAATTCTCAACACGTTCTTTCCTTATTCCCACAACGAACCACTCCATCCCCTGGCTGGAAGAGGCCACTTCCAGGGCGGGGATTAAAGGGAGACAGAGCAAACACAACAAGGAAAGGCCAGGTGGGTTTGGAGATCAACTTCTTAAAAGCACAGCCTCGATGGGAAGGGATCTGCGTTCGCCTCTGTTCCACCAGCACTCCCAGAGCCCTGGAAGTGCAGCAGGATGGCCAGTGAGGGTGGCTGGGGATGGTGCCCAGGTGCCAGCAGGTGTCCCTCAGGGCACACGAGCCACTTACAAGCACCACATGGTCCAGCACGGCCCCTGCCAAGGTGCTGGGCAGCAACAGGCTTGAGAGCTCCCCAGCGAGGCTGGGTTTGTCGTGCACACTCAGTGACATGCAAAACGTGAGTCTATGAACGGCAGAGCCAAAGAGAAACTCCAGCCTTCCCGGCCTCTCCTGGCGCCGCCGCGAGCGGATGGCGCACACCCACCTCCCCCGGCTGGATGTGAGTCTGCTTCCTCCCCACGCGTGGGAAGTTACATAATAGCACAGAACTTGGACTGCCCCGTGTCCCTGGAGACGTCCAGCTTGTTTTTGTCCCGCACCAGGATGGCCTCGTTGCCGTACTGCGAGTACCACATGCTCCTGCTGCGGCTCAGGTACGTGTTGGGCGGAGCCGACTCCAGCTTCTGCTGCTGCTGCTGCCAGATGAGCAGGGAGGTGTCCCTGTACCTGAGCCGGGCGTAGCCCTCGGACAAGGCTTTCTCAGGCAGGGGCACCCTGCCGTTCATCACCGTGTCACTCATCTGCCCGAGGAGAGCTCCGCGAGCAGCAGCTCCTTCCCGACAGCTCCCAAATAAACCCCGCCGGCTCGCTCCAGGGCGGTGGCTGCTGCTTGGAGCTCAAGGGGGAACATCCCAGGGATCCCAGGGATCCACGAGGCGCCGGGAGGAGCGCTCAGGAGAGGGAGCAGGGCCCCAAAACCACAGCGGGCAGCCTGGCCTCGCTTAAAAACCACGCCAGGACTTCCGAGAGCTTCTCCAGCGGCGATGCCGCTCCGTGTTTCACGCCGGGAAGGGCCCACACGTGCTGTTTGTTGACAGTCCATGAAGCATCTCCATCGGCGCTCTGCAGCCGGGCAGGACAGGCCGAGCGGGGCTGGACGAGCTCTGTTTCCCCGGAGAACGGATCCCGGAGCCGTGGGGAGGTCAGACCGCAGAGGTCACCGGTGCTCGGGCCCGTGCATGGCCTGTCCCCCGCGGATGGCCGGGATCCCGGCTCGTCACGCGCCCGGGGATGCTCGGGGAAGCTCGGGGATGCTGGGGATCCTCAGGGATGCTCAAGGATCCTCAGGGATGCTCAGGGATGCTCGCGGATGCTCAGGATGCAGGAGAAGATGCTGCTCGGCCCTGCTCGTGGTACCCGAGCTGAGGGGGCCCCCGGCACCCCCCGACGGCACCTGCGGGGCACAGCAGGGTCACCCCACGGGCCGCCAGCGGGGCTCGCTGCCCTGCCAGCCGCCCTTTCCGTGCCGCCCCCCTCCCTCCCTCCCTGCCGCCCCCAG
>VZTJ01001500.1:373053-438313 GCA_013397795.1 Orthonyx spaldingii | reverse complement strand
GTAGCGCGGAGCCGCCGAGCACAGCGGCCCCTGGGGCGGCGGCCCGCGGCCCCTGAGCGCCGGCAGCGGGAGGAGGAGGAGGAGGAAGAGGAAGGAGACCGCGGCCATGGAGGAGTGGCGGCAGTGCGGCCGCTGGCTCATCGACTGCAAAGTTTTGCCCCCGAACCACCGGGTGGTCTGGCCCTCGGCCGTGGTCTTCGACCTGGCGCAGGCGCTGCGGGACGGGGTGCTGCTGTGCCAGCTGCTGCACAACCTCTCCCCCGGCTCCATCGACCTCAAGGACATCAACTTCAGGCCGCAGATGTCCCAGGTAAGAGGAGAGCGATGGATGGGATGGATGGATAGATGGATGGATGGGTGGATGGGTGGAGAACCCTCGGGAGCACGCTCCTGCCTGGATGCGGCTGTTGCGCTCGCAGAACTTGGTGGCATGCGGGGTTGGGATGGGATGAGTGGGAGACCGGCTCTTTCAGCCCCTCCCAGGCTTTATCCCCCCGGTTTCTCGCCGGGGGAGCCGCGGGCGCACGGGAAAGGCTCCGGGGCGGGGAGAGAACACCCCGGCAAGGAGGGAAACGTCCCCCTTCTGTTTACGGTCATGGCGAAACAAAAGCAAATCACAGGGCTGAGAGGAGGAGAGGGGATTATTCGGGGTTTTTATGGAGGCGCTGCTCCGTCTGCGATGTGCGGGAGGAGCGGGCGCCGGGACAAAACTTTGGCTGGGAAGATTCGAAGCAAAATAAATGAATAAATTTGTGAAAACACCCGAACTGTGGTGCTCTGCGAGCCTGTCCCGAGCCGGGCAGGCAGCGAGGCCACGCGGTGCCCGAGCCTCCCTCCGTGCCGGGGCTCCGGTCCTGCATCCCCGCAGCATCCCCGGGCCGGGGGGCGATGGGGGGCTTGGGTCAGCGACCCCAATTGCGCCCTGACCCCCTGCCCTCATCGCGGCTCTCCCGTTTGGGTACTTTAAAAGGGCTCCATCCTTGCAAGCGTTTCCAGTTTCGGGTTGGTTTGGTGGAAGGAGGCTTAAAGAAACGGAAAAAAAAAAAAAAAAAAAAAAGAAGCAAAATCAGCTCAGGTTGTTTTGGGTGTAAATGCTCCGCTGATGTTTTTGCGAGCTGAGCTTGTAGGTATTTGCATGAGAATCGGGAAGTGAAATGGCTTAGAAGCAAACGAAATGGGGGTTTGTGCCCTGCCCGCCGGCAGCCCCTGTGCTGACAAGTGTCGGCTTTTATTTTTGAACAACAGCAGGTTCTGGTGGTGACACTGGAGGGAAACTTCCCGGTACGGAGGGCATGGGAGACTCTGCTGAACTTTGCTGAAGCCTCCAAAGATAAAAACCTCCAGTGCCCACACCAGCTCTGTTCCTGTGCTGTGCTCACCCTTTCTCTTTTTCCGACGGAGTTTCGTTCCAGGGCAATGTTTTTTTCCAGCTGTTTGTCCCCTTCACCCAGTAGGACACAACCACGTGTGCTGGGGTTGAGGACAGCCCAGAGCCCCGAAATTTGGAGCCCCTTTTTGGGGAGCAAAGGGCACTTTGCTGTGAGGGTGTCCTTGATCCCGCAGAGCACCGGAATGGGAATCCCCAGCCCTGTGGTGAAACCAGGCCGGGTGCTGGCCCAGAGTAAATAACAACACGTCCTGATGCCTCCTCCCGGGGTGGAACAATGCTGCGAGATTTCCTCTCGGCTTTCCAGGCTAGGAACTGATCAAACTCTTTTCCGCACACGCCGATGTTTCCAAATATAAACCGCTGTGCATGTGGAGGGCTGGAGCTTTCCTAGGACGTGCTGAGAGTGGCACACGATGTTTTGGGGTTTTCTGTAAGGAAATGCTGTAATCCTACAAAGCCAGTTTTGGTGCGGTGTTTGCCCTGGGGGGAGTCCAGAATGGGGTTAAAGATGGGGCACCTGGGGGTGTAGTTTAGAGCTGGGTTATCAGCTGGACTGGATCTTAGAGGGCTTTTCCAGCCTAAACTCTGGTTCTGTGGGAGCTGTGACACAGGGAGGGTCCCAGGGGCGGTTTGGAGAGGAGGCTCTTGCTGCCCTTGCCGAGGTGTTGCTGCTCAGAGGGCAGAGTTGACAGCCCCGCCGTCTTTAATAAAACTGCTCTCTGCTTACCCCCTGGCTGCTCTCACAGCTTCAGGAGGTGTGTCAGGGGACTGATTGGGATGGCTTTGGTGGCTCTCTCTCCCTGAAAACCAGGTCATCAGAGGGGAGCAGCACAAAGCTGAGCCCACAGGACGTGCAGAGCATCCCCTGGGGTGGCAGTGGATGCTCTGGTGGGGCTCAGCTGATGCTTCTTGTCCTCTGCCACAATGGGACCCAAATCAATCTCCAGCCAGTTTTTATATTTAATGTGTTTGGTGCTTTTTTGGCAATTCCTGGATTTGAGAATTTGGCTTCTCCCCAGGGTGGTTGAAGGCACCTTCTGCTGCACTGGCAGCCCCAGAGGTGATGGAGAGGAAGGGGCTGAGCCCAACCACAGAGGGAAAGAACATCCCTGGGATGCCCCAGCCCTGCTGCGGCTCTGGGTGAGCAGTTCAGTGTTTTTAGGCCAAATTTCAGAGGAATCAGGTAGGAATCCATCTCTGTCACCCAGCTGGGATGTGCTCAGACACGGGGCAGGGACGTGCAAGGCGGAGCGCGCCAAGGAACTTCAGAGGTGGTTTTTGATGATAAATGCACATTTTTGCCTGGCTGGCTGGACTGGCTAACCAGCTGTCTGCCTCACTGCAGAGCTGATTTTGTTGTTAATCAGGTGAAATGCCAGGGGACAAAGCACTTGTGCTAGACTTGAAACACCCAGTAATGTTCTGTCATGCACCTTTCCTGCTGAATTAAGTGGGGCTGTGCAGGTGTGTAATGAGAAACAGAGTTTTGCCCGAGGTGAGCAGCGTTTCAAAGGCCAGAGGTGAAATCACATCTCTGCAGAGAAACGCTTTCAGATCCAGACATTTGTGTGTTATTTTTTAAATACCTTTCCATGCTGGTTTGTTCTTCCTTGCAGCTGTTGGAGGTGAGGTTGGCAGTGCAGGGAGGCTGCAGGGGCTGGCGTGAGATGAACGGGTGTCCCTGTCCTTCTAAAACCTTCCCCAGCCTCATAAAACCTCCCCTGTTCACCAGAGAGGCCAGACTGGCCACACAGCAGTACTTTAATACCCGATGCTTAATTAAATAAATGAGGCAAATCACCCCGTTAGGCTGCCATCTGAAGTTTGCTTTATTTTCATGCTCAGTTCCAGAAACCCAAATCTGGTGCATGGTGGTTCCTGGGAGGATGGGATGACCCAAAGCTACTGAACTTCCAGAGTGGCCAACAAAATAAACAGGAAAAACAATCTTAAACCCCAGCTCTCTTCTGAGAGTCGCTGGACGTGAGGCCAGTTCTGATGGGCCTGGAGTAAAACTTCGGTTCTGCTCGTTGCTTTTGCTGCTGAGGCTGTTTCTGGAGAGCTGGGAAGTGGCACGAGGGTGGCTGCCCTCGGTGCTTATTGATCATTGTGTCTATCACTGTGATTGGATTTTTGGGGGTGTCATTCAGGGTGATTTGCCAGCTGGGAGAGCAAAGGACGTTTGAATTTGTAAATGGGAGCAGAGGGAGGATTTGGTTTGCATTCCCTGTCCCCCCTGCCCCAGAACTCCTCTCCCCATTCCCCTTTCTAATTCACTCCTCTGTCACTCTGTGCTCCAGCTGCTCTTGTGAGCGAGGTGCAGATCTTTGCATTTTCAGCAATAATTAGGTTTGAATCTTAATTCAGTTAAGTCCCTGGTCAAATACAAATTAAATGACTCTCCACTCGTGTTCCAGCATAAAAAATATCTGCAGTGAGACAACTGCACGTTTGGGTGAGGTTGATATTTGGTGGTGTGTGTTTTGTGAGGTTTTCTTTTTTGGTTTTGTTTTTTGTTTTTGGTATTTGTCTTAGATAAAATTAATCCTTCCTGACAGGGCCTTGGATGTGTGTTGAGGTTGGTAGGGCAGCCTGCTGCAGGCTGCTCCCTCTCAGGAGCAGAGACCTCGTGGGGGCTGCATCAGCTGTGCCAGACACCTTTGCAAGTGGGGGGTTGATCAGGAATTGTGCAGGAAAACGGGAGGAGCTGGGAGCTGCTTGCAGAGTTCCAGGGCACTGTCCTTCCCCCAGTGGCTCAGTGCCCTGGGGTCTGAGGCTGTGAAGGGCATTTCTGCTCCTCATCGCTCAACTGAAGGAAAATGGGTTAATTCAAGGGAGAACAACTGAGAAAAAAGCACAAACCCCTCAAATCCTGCCCCATCATCCCACTGCCCTGTCCTGGCTCTCTGAGCACCTGCTGCAGTCTCAACGTTCTTCTGTGTATTAGGAGAGGTGGAATTTGGTGCTTCCACAAAGCTGTTGTGATGTGATTTAACACCAAAACTGTGCAAAACTCACATTGATACCACCCCTCCTCTAAGTCTGGCCTGGACACTGCCAAATATCTTCATTTTCCCTATCTCAGACCCTCCTGGATGCTGGAAATGAAGCAGCCACAGATTTAAAGTGTTGGTGTGTGCACAGACTCAGAGTTAGCAGTAATGGGCAGCTCATTAAGGATTCTTCTTTTGAAGCACTCTGACATCTCTCCAGAGGGATTCCACCCCTCTCTGCGGCGCCTGGAGGTTTGCTGAGGGCTCTGGAGACGCAGCAAACGTCATTGGAGCCGTGGCTGGGCTGCCCAGTGCTCTGCTTTGCTCTTATTGAGGAACCACGCAGACAACCGACTGCCAGGATGGATGGATGGATGGGTGGATGGAGGGATGGATGGGTGGATGGAGGGATGGGTGGATGGAGGGATGGGTGGATGGAGGGATGGATGGAGGGAGGGATGGACGGAGGGAGGGATGGACGGAGGGAGGGAGGGACGGAGGGAGGGAGGGACGGAGGGAGGGAGGGACGGAGGGACGGAGGGACGGAGGGACGGACGGATGGATGGATGGATGGACGGATGGAACACCCCACACCTGGCTGAGCTGTCAGATAGCTTGGTGTCTGTTTTTCCTCGAAGGTGGCGTTCATTTGCCGTCAAAATGCTGTTTATTGATGATGTAGGTGCTTGTTTGCTGTCCCAGCTGGGAGCAGGTGCTTTGGAGCCTCCCCCAGGTACAGGGGAGACGAAGGCACACGCTGGAGGGTTTGGTGCAGGCAATTATTCACAAGGCTTTGGGATTTTTAACGTGCCACTTGAAGGCTTTATAGCTGCAATGCTGGTAATGACTTCCATATGTCATGATAGTAGTTAACTGTAATTCAGAGTTATCAGAGCTGGCTGGGTAGGTGGGTTCTTTGAGCAAGGTCTGTGCAGCCACTCTGATTTACTCTGCTCAGCTCCTCTGGCTTTTTATTTACTCTCTGCTTCTTGAAATTGAGTTCTGTTCCAAAAAAAAAAAATAAAAAAAATAAAAAGGGGCTGTAAAAAACGGCCTCATTACATATCCCTGTTTACTGTGTCTCGCTGACTTCCCGTTTGGATGTGCTGAGCCTCACAAAGGGAAAAAAGGTGCTCTGTGTGTGCAGCCAGGCTCGTGAGCTCCTTGCAAAACAGGAGCTGCTCCCTCTCTTCCTGCCCAGCCCCTCTGGGTGCCTCCTGCATGTCAAGCAGAGCCCTAAAACTTTGTACCAGCCAGAGGCAGGACCCTCTGTGGCTGTCTGAGGTTGCAGGATCCAGCTGAACCTGCAGCTGAAGGCTCCTAAATATTCTGGTGGGGCAGAAGGTGCAAAGTGTTGGATGGGTGCTGTGGGCTGTGCCAAGCAGCACGAAAAGCACTGAAAACCTTTATTTTCCCCACCCCTTGAATGATGGATGAGCGTTAAATACCTGCATTAAACACCTACCAGGAACTGAATAGATACCTTTAAAAACAAAATCAAACAAAAACAAAAAGGCGATTTGGTGGTTTTTGGAGCTGGGACTGGGCCTGGGAGCTGCCTCCTCTCTCAGCAGCCTGCTGATGAGCTGTGAGAAATGCTTGGCTGGTCCTTCCTGCTCGCTGGTGGTTCGGGGTGCTCTGCCAGGAACAGGGGGTGCCTCGGTGCTGGGTCCTGGCAGGGAGGAACAGGAGGATTTTTGGCTGTGGCTCAGCTGCCGAGGCTGGGTCTGAGCGGGGCAGTTGGGTGAGGAATTGAGGAAATCAGGGGATTCAGGCTGGATTATGTGGGAGGGCTGAGCATCCATCCCCACCTCAGCCTGGTGGGGTGGGACCCACCACCCTGACTTGTGGGGTGTGGGACCCCCAGACCCTTTCCCTTTATCTCATCTGGAGCCAGAAGGGACCTGGTTTTTGGCAGGGACAGAAATGTTGCCTCAGACTGACCCGAGGGCAAATTTTTGATCGGTTTCTTTGTCGTTTCTTAAAGAGACAAAGCCTTTTCCCACTGTTAGAGCAGTTTCCCTTCTCCACTTGACTCCCCCCAAGCTGTGTTTAGAAACGGATCAGATGAGCTCGTCCCAAAAATCCCAGCAGCCTGGGCTGGAGCTTTTTGGGACAGAGCTGGGCTGGGAGGATCAGGATGCCATCGATTTCAGGTGAATGAGTGGCTGCAGGGCTTTAGGGTGCCTGTGTTGGCTTGGAGAGGATTCATGGAGGGGTGGTGGAGCTCGGTAAATGCAGTGAGCCTGGCCACACCTCTGGGAAGTGGAGGCTCTCTCTGCTTTGGTTTTTAAAGCATGGATCCCCCTTTTTTGAGCTGTGCAGCAGCTTTTTAAAATAAAAAATTATTTCCTGACACCACTCTCAGCATCAGTTTGCTCCTTTGGGCTTCCAGCGATCTTAAACCCGTCCTGTGGCTGCTCTCCCAGCAGCAGCACAGCTTCCCAGAGCTCTGCTCCACCCCAGGGCTTGCTCAGTGCCCACCAGGCTGACCCTGTGTCCTGTTAATGCGAGTCCATCTGTCTGCCCAGCTGTCCCTGCAGCCTCCTCACACCCCTGGGGCTCCTGGTGGGCGCTGGCCCCAGGCTGGCCCTGCTGCTCTCCCAGCTCTCCAGTCAGGGTGAGCCCCAGGGGTGGAATTTGGGCGCTCCTGTGTTACCCAAGAGCAGCCACCTGAGTTCACCTGATCCCTGCCACGTGTCCTGATGATTCTGAACCTCAGTGCTGCTTTTCCAGGAGGGGGAAGGACCTTCCTTCTCAGGGAACTCAATCACAGCCTGCCTTTGACAACTTCAGACTCAGCCTTGATGAAATTACTTTTGTATCTCCCCTTCAAAAAAAAAAAAGAAAAAAGCCTGGGAAAAGGTCTGTTTCTAATAGAAGTGATTTTCCCTCCCTGCTTGGTGTTTTCTTTGGTTGCAGCTCAGGGCTGTGCTTCACCCGATGATCCAAGCGGGGTGCAGCCATTCCCTGCCCTCCACCCTCTGGAGCCTCCCAGATGTCCAGGGGATGGCCAGGCAAGGCTGGGCTCTCCTTCCTGGCTGCTCTTTGGTGCAGGTGCAGGTTGCAAACAGAGTCCAGAACTTTGTAACAAATCCGTGCTGCTCTCCACGTGTCTCCTACCTGGGGGTTGTGACTTCGCAGCTGCTGAGCCCTGTGGCTGTGATTTGCTGATTCCAAATACGTGGGGATTTTGTGCTTCTGGGAGTGTTTGACTGGAATCTCTTCCTGCACTAGCCCAGCCCTGGAGCCTAGTCCATGTTAACAGTGAGGTTTAGCTAAGATGCCCTAACTTGAAAGGATTTTTTAGGGTTTGCATCTGTGGTGGGTGTTTGGACTGAGTCCCCTCCTGCTGTGCCAGAGGGTGTTTGTGCTCTACCAAAGCCACAGGGGCTCCACTGGAGAAGGAATTGTAAAACTACAGGTGCAGATGGATCGGTTTGCTGCTCTGTGGAGGCTCTGAAAAAACAAATCAGTTATCCCCAGGCAGGTCAGTGCAGAGCAATGATGTGGCCATCAGATTTGCCAGCCTTGTCCTGCAGGACAGCACCTCCGTTCTGGATCCTTTGCCGAAGTCCCCAGGCCGTTGTTTCACCCTGAAGGCAGAGCTGCCAGCCCTTCCTGTCCCAGGACAAAGGATGTGCCTGCCCCTTGTCCCTCCTCTGCCCGGCCCTCACTGCTTGGAGGAGGGGATGTGGAATCTGTCCTTGTTTTGTAACCCTGTCTGGACAGCCAGGATTCAGCTGCAAGGTCCTGCTCTGCCTCCTTGGAAAGCCACCAGCCTGACTCATATCCTGACTTGCTCCTCGTTGATCCGGTGAACTCCGCGGTCGATGGACTCCGTGGTACAGACCCAGCAGTAAATCACATTTCAGTCACTCTGATGCCCCTTGGCTTCTCAGGGTTGGATTTTCCAGGCTTGCAGGACCTGGGGAGCATCTCCCATCTCTCCCAGGCCATGCTGCAGGTGCTGGAGCTGGTTTGGCACAGGGAGGTGCTGCCAGCTGCCTTTGGATGTGACGGGAGTGGGGAGGTTGGGAGGGATTTGTGCCTCTCTGGGGTGTCCCTTGGTGCTTCACCAGGGACCATGAGCAGCTCTGGGGCCTTGCTTTGGCCCCCAAACCACCAGGATTTGGTAAACGAGGAGAGGGGGAAGGTTAAAAGGTTCCCATAGAGGAAATTTGCTCTTTCTCTTCCAGCATTCGCCTTAACAGTGATGGAGAGGGGGGAGTAAATTGGCCCTTTTATAGCATTCATATCTTTTGTTGTGTTTTATGGTGGTTTACAGCTAAATGGAACATCTGGTGTTTGAAGGGGGCCGAGGAGGGAACAGAGGAGGTTTGTGGCTGGGGAAGGGGAGGAGGGATTTGTGTTCAGCGCAGCAAACACAGAATTTTCTGTGAAAACCACTCAACTCGGGGGCATCCAGCGCCTGGAAAAACAAATGTGCAGCCAGGCTGGGAGCAGGGCACTCCCCGTGCTCTGTGGCAAAGCTGAGGCAGCACAGGATGTGCTCCTCCATCCCTGCAGGAAAACCCCACGGCGCAGGATCCGTCCCCGCGGCCTTGCCGAGCACCTGCCCCGCAGGGAGATGTGCTGCACCCACTGGTTTTGCTTTCCAGGGTGGGCTGTTTGGCTCCTTTGGGTCTGTCAGGTACTTGGAATGCTCCTGGAGCACTCAGGTTCGTGGCAGGATTCAGGTTTTTCCTAAAGCAGAGCTCCTGAGAGGTCAGGCTTTGTGGCAGAAGCAGCAAGAATGGGACAGAGATCTGTGATGGTATAAATATGTTTGGTGTACATAAAATACGGGATAGAGATAGGTAAAATACAAAAATATATTTATATATAAATGAAATAGTGTTTCTTTAAGAGCTGGAGTGTGTTAAAGCCTGGAAATCCCAGGCTGAGTGGCACGGCCCCAGGACAGGAAATGTGCACAGCACTGGGACAGGCTTGTGTGCACATCGAGACCCTTTGTGTTTATGGGAAGCACTTTCTCATGTGAGTGATCTTCCAAGAAAATCACTGGTGAGCCTTGGAGAGGGGAGGAGACAAAAAAAAAAAAAAGAGAGACAAGACTTTTCCTCCCATAGCTGTGGGAGAAGTGTGGCTTTAAACAGAAAATAAACCAGAAAATTTCCTAGTAAACCCAGTAGAAGACTTTATGATTTTTTTTTTTCCCTTTATAGATCAGCTTCTATATCTTTATTTTCCTGCTGCTGCTGCAGGGTTTGGGGCTGTTTTCTGGGAATTGCTGCTGGAGCAGCAGCTGGTGAGCACAGTGTGGCTCCGGCCTCAGCCACCGGCCCTGGGTGGCTGAACTGGCCCTGGGGCTTCCTTCAGTGCCCCTCTGGCAGCAGATGCTCCATCTGCAGGGTGCAAATGGCTTTGTTCTGCTGGCTGGCACCACATGAACTGGCAGAGCTCTGGATTTTGGGGACAGGGCATTCTTGTGGTGCTGAGGCAGCGTCCAGCCCTGGGGTGATGCCTGCAGGACCAGCAGGGTGGCTGCTCCTGGGGAGATGGGGGAGTCTTTTGGCAAAATTTTACCTTTTCAAGCTGCAAAATAGACCAGAAAGCTTTGTATTGCCAAGGGATTGGGAGCGTGGAGCCAGCACAGCAGGAACCATCCCAGGAGGGAGGCTGGGAGTGTGGGGCTGCCTGCCCAGCTCCCTCTGAAAAGGTGGATTTTTCAGGGTGAAGTTGCAGGACATGAAATGTGAGGTTTGCTGACCTGTCCGGACTGGTCTGTGCTGGGAGTAGATGATGCCTTTTCCCAGGCTTACCTAGAACAGAGGCCAGACAAAATGAAGAGAATAAAAGCAGATATTTATTCCAAGGCCTTCTCAGTGCATTCGGGCAGGCAGAGCCCACCCAGGGCTGCACCCGAAATGGGCCACAGGTCACGGGTTTTTCATGCTTTATAGCTTTTGGTCCATTTGCACATCGGGGTCAGACCTCCAATTATCACCTCAGCTAATGAAGTCATCCATCCCAAGCTTGCCCCTCCCAATTTCTCTGCTGTTTACATTTTTTGGGGCCCAAGACAGTGAGGTGTCCTTGAGTTTCAGGCCTGGAGAGAAATTGTTTTGTGCAAGATGCGAGAACAGCAGCTCCAGAGTTACATGAAAAATAGAAGCTAAAAATCCTAAGGCATCAGGATATTCCCAGGGAGGTGTCCCTGCCCCTCCTGTCCACCCCTCCCCATGGCTGACTCACTGAGCATCTCCCAGCCTTTGTTTGTGGAACCCACTGGAGATTTCGGAGCGGGCATCCCTTGAGCGCAGATATTTTTATGTAAAAGTGGAGTTTTTGAGGGGCTTTCTGAAAGAATTAAAAATTAAACCTTGCATCTCGCCAGATGTGACTCGTCCTGCCCTGTGGGTTTCCAGGTCGCAGTGCTGAGGGCAAGCTCCTGGGTGGCATCACTGATCTGTTATCCCACTTCAACCTTTCCTTGTTCATCACTCGAATTTTGGGTTCTCCAGGGACAGGGATTCTCACACTGACAGAGTGAGGACACTTCCAAGCGACTTCCAGCTTTAACTGCTGCCACTCCCCGCAGCTTTGGCCACTTTGAGCATGATGAAATCAGAGTCTCACTGGTGAAGACTTCACCCGAGACACAGAAAACGTGGTCAGATACCCTGAGCAGCCAAACCTGTTCCTTTGGCGAGAAGGTGAGAGGCCAGACAAACCTTTTGCCTCTCCCTGGCTGGATTTTCCACCCTCAGCGTGTTCAGGTGCACGTCCTCCCACATGGACAACACCTACATATTTTTTTTCCTCTTAGAGGTGACAAAGGTTAGAAGTGAATTTTCCTGGTACTGACAGCTTGGTTATCTCGGGAAGGGTAATGAGGAGGCTTTAATGAAGCTACAGTATCTGCCTGAGAGTGGGGTTTTAGCCAGGTTGTTGCAAGAAGCATTTCTAATTAGGAGAGATTTAATTCCAGATTTTTGTCATTCCCCCCCCCACCCCCTTCCCGCTTAATTATATTTGCTAACGTGTTTAACAGCTTTCCCTTCAGAAAAGAACAATTTATTCAAAGGTCATAAATAGATTCTGGCATTAATTACTCCAGGAGTCACACTGGGCTGCTCTGGAGAAAGCAACTCCGTGGGGAATGCTAAACCTCTCTCCGTTGGATTTATCTGTGCTTGGAATGACTTTGTTTGCACACCCCCCCAACAAAGCCACCTCCAAAAAAAAAAAACCCAAATAGCTGATTGCATCCACATTTGTGCCCAGCTGAAGACCCACAGGGATCTTGTAGCTAATTTCCCTGAGTGTTTGGAGCGAGCCCATAAATCACAGCGTCTCCCTTGATCGCTGTGCATTTGTTTTATAAGATTTGGGGGTGTTGCTGTCGATGAGTTTTGGATCCCCTCATTGCTGTGGATGCTGAGCTGGAGCAGGGAGAGCAAAGCCTGGCTGGGACCAGTGGCAGAAGGACAGGGCTGAGCTGTTCCCTCCTCCTCACCCCCTCCCCAGCTCAGCCCAGCTTAGGTTAATAGTTTTTGTAACCTCCAGATTTTGGAGTGGCTGCAACATCTGTTCCGAGTGATAATAAAGCAGTGCTGAGGGGGAATTAGCATACAGCTGCCAGGGTGGGGGAGAGCCTCTATAGAAAAATAAATGAATTTATTGATGGAAGATGAAGCCTCATTGCGTTTTCATGGTTCCTGGTAATTTTGGCAGCGTGGACAAAATCTGTTCCTTTGCAGTGGGAAAGGACGGGGCTGGGGTGAGGGACTCTGCTGTCCTTTGTTTTGTCATTTCACCCAAAGCCAAGAGGACTTTCTGCTGGCTTTGGGTTCTTTTTGAAGGTTCAATCTGCCAGATGAGTCCCGTTGCCTGGGTGGGGCTGGGCTGGCTGTGTGTGTGGGGGAATATTTAATATTTCCAGAAATAACTCTGCTTTCCTGGCGACCTGATGCAGTGGGTGGCATCCCTGCACGTTGGGCTCATAAAAGTCTCGTTTTCCTGCACTTTGGCTCTTGCTGTGGTCCCCAGGAGCTGCAGGTTTGTGTTGGCACTTTCACTGTGCTGGTCCCTCTCCATCCCTCATCACCCTCAGGGATCAGGATCCAGCTCCTCCTGAGCATCCTGGGCAGGTGTCTGACCCACCAGCACTGAGGTTAAATATTTCCACGATTCTTCCTCCCCTGGTGTTTTTCCTGGAGTCCTGTGATGTGACAGTTTAATTTTTCCTTGAGGGAAGGCAGACAAACTTTGCTTTCATTGCTTTGGGGAGATGCAGGAGAACGTGATTGAAGTGTTCTCTGAAGCCTCACAGACTTGAAAGCGAATTTAAAACGCTCAAGTTTTAAAATTTATAAACCAGAATGATGATTGGTGACATTCTGAACTCCCCTCCTTGTAAAATAATCAAAAAATTAAACTGAAACCAACCCACCTTCAGCTTTGGGCTCCACCAGCAAGAACGAAGTGAATAGAATCATCTGTTGTATGTGTGGAGAAAAACGATCTCAAACACCTGATTTAACTGGATGTGAATGAAAGGAGTGAGAGTAAAACTTCATGAGGGGGAAAGCAGCCTCATAATTCCACAGGGGCAGGGAGGAGCTTGCCAAAATGTGGCTCTGTGTGTGTTCATGGGTGTCGAACCCCCTGAGCCAGGGCAGAGGGCAGGAATAACCCCCTGTAGCCACCAGGTTTTGCAGGGTCTCACCCTGGGGATGAGAAGAAAATCTGTGTTTCTCTGAGCAGGTGCAGAACTGCTCAAATCTTGTTTGGGAGTGAGGTTTTTCCCCCTCTGATTTGGAGTTTTTTTTGAGAGACAGCTCTTCTAATAACAGTGTCACGCTGAGAGGATCCTGTGTGACACAGACAGGGCGTCAGGAGTGTTCTGAGTGTTCTGTTTCTCCACAGAAACCCGTTATTGAGGCAGGCAGGGCTGTCATTACCTGGCTGTGGTGCTGCCGAGGCAGGAGGAGCCGCTCCCGCAGAGCGCGGGAGGAAGCCGCACACAGAAAGAGAGATTGAACTTGTCAAGGTGCCTTAATAACTGCTTGGGTTTGTCACTGGCACGTCAGCAGCCAGGCTTGGAGTGCTGCAGGATCCGTGTGGAGCTCCTCCTGCCTCCACCCACGGAGGGTTTTTACTCAAAAATTGGACAAAAATCCTCTCGGCGCTGGCTGATCATCCCGCCCCGAGCTGGCTCAGGTCTTTGGGGTTTAACATTTGCAGTGTCTGTTGAACTGAAATGGATTTCAGCCTCCCACCCTGCTCTGCTCAGCTCTGACATCCTCCTCTTATGCTCCCTGGAATCCCAGGATAACGGGATTGATGGAGCTCATGCCCAGCCCGGGGCTCCACACGCTGTCCCTGGGTGTTCTGGCATCGTCATTCCTGCTGTCTTTGGGAAAAACTTCTGCAGGACTTTTCTGGGGGAAAAACAACTCAAACAAGTGTTGGATTTTTACAGTTCTGTGGGTTTAGGGCAACTGTGAAAAACGAGCTGTGGGGAGGGTGCTGTGGGCTGCTTCCACACCCTGGTCCTTCAGGAATCTCCTTTAGCAGTGGATGTGAATACTCAAGAAAAGCCACTTAGATGTTACTATTTGCATTGCTTTGGGTTATTTGAATTGCTTTTTGGATTATTTTTGTGTTACTCATGGATTCCCAGGTCCAAGCTTCACTTGGTACCAGGCCCTTTGCAAACAGAGGCCCTAACCCTGGGCAAAGGTTATCCAGATAATCTGGGAATGCAGAGCACCGAGACCTCGCTCTGCCTGAGGAGAACCACTGGGCAGAGTGATTTGTTGCCTTCCTGGGGCTTCAGGGGCAGACAGCAGGGCTGGATTTTGCAATCAAGTATTTGTTTTTGTCAAAAAGGACTCAGTTGCTGGGTTATTGCTGGGTTATAGCTGTCCCTGTTTGTGTGGCTGCATGAAGGGAAGGGGACAGAATTTTGTGTTCCTGCTCTCCTCCTCCTCTTCCTCCTCCTGGGCTCAGGCCTGGGTGGTGCTGAGTCCCATCCAGCATCCTTGTCCAGCTGCAGGAAGCTTGGGAGAGCTGTGTGACATTCCCACTGCTCCACACCATTCCATGGATTCTGTCCCTCCTCCAGGCTTCCCAGCTGAGCAGGTGGAGTGGGCACTCCGCAGCCTCCCAGCCTGAAGAGAGGTGGCAGCTTGGGGAGGAGGTTCTGGCTACTGCCAGGGAGCTGAGCTGGTTTTCCCAGCCCTCCAAAAGAGTTTGTGAGCAGATTTGGGGCTGGTTTGGGGCTTACACTGACCTGGGATGAGACCTGGGAGCTCCGTGAGGAGGAAATTGTCTGGGTGAAGAATGAAGTGGTCCAAGGCAAACCCAGCAATTTGCAGGTGCTGTGTGACTGTCCCTCCTGCCTGCATGCTGACCAAAGGGACCTCTGCTGCTTTCCTGGGAGCTTGGGCTGAGCGGGAGTGGTGCTGTTCCCAAGTCTCAGGCTGTGGGATGTGCCTGACGTGGTCTGGGAGGACGGGGAAGGGGGATTCCATCCCGGTGATTGTGTAACCGTGGAGTCCTTCCCGAGGATTCAGAGCTGTGGTTGACCAGAGCCTGGCTGGGCACGGAGCAGCTGGGAGCTCATTCCATGTGGTGGAGGAGGGAAAAAAGTTCAAAAGTTGAGTGTCTGAGGGAGACCAGAAGCTCGATACCAGGGAAGAGCTGACATGGCTGGGAACCAAACCTGGAGCTGCAGTTGCATTGCAGAGCCTTGCATCACTTTACTGGATGTTCCTGGGTTATTCAGTGCCATGTGAAGAAAGCTGCCTGGAATGGAGGGAGGTGTTTGGGAGTGGAGGAGGACTAAAACCTCAATTAAATCTCTTTGGTCCCTTCTGCCAAGCTGGGGAAGGGTGGATCAGAAGTGAGAGCACATCCTGGGGTGTGCAGGGCCGGGCTCACAGGGGGGTCCGGCTGTGCCTGGGCTCTGTCTGTGCCCCTCAGCACTCACTCAGTGATTTGGGATCTGGCAAGAGCCACCACGGGCTGGCCTGAGGGGCTCTACCTGTGCCTTCAAGTGCCAGAACCTGAGGTTTGGAAAGGCTTTGTTCCCTGGAAGGCTCCATTAATCACCCTGTGGCTGTGCAGCGCCTTGGCTCCCCCAGCCTCTCCCGGCATGGGAGCCCTTTGCCAGAGGTCCCTCAGACGGATGTTGGTCACTGCTCGAGCCCTGGCCAGGGAATGCTGTTCCTGCTGGAGTGTGCTCCAGGAAAAGTCTCCGTCTGCTCCGTGAGTGTAACCAGAAGTGACGGGTCACGATGACTTTACATGACATGTTATTTCTGCTCCCCTCCCCGAGGCACTCAGCAGCTGGAAAACCTTTCCCCCACGGAGCTGGAGGCAGCACTGCTTTGAATAAGAGCTTTTTGCATTGGAAGCTACACCTTAGGAAAGATGTTTTATTTCCCTGGCTGTTTATAGCCCTGTAAAATACTGTGGAGCCTTCATTTCTCCTCTTTGCCTGGTCTCCCTTGCATTATGCAGAGGAGCAATTTATTCCTAACAGCTCAGCCTAATGTGTGCCACTGCCATTTCCACAGGAGCCAGACCTGCCTTCATGTTTGCTGTATGGCTTTTTAAATGCATCGTGCTGCCTCCTAAGCCAGTGTTTTTAATAACTCCTGCTTGGGGCTGCCCAGAGCTGAGTGTGCATAAGTCTGACAAAAACCTTCGCGCTCGTTCTCGCACCTCAGTTCTGTGCTCGAGAAATTCCTCCCCGAGTTCCACGCTGTGTGTGTGTTGGTGGAGGCAGTTGCTAAGAGAAGGAATAATTTAAAGCAGAAGGAAGTCATACACGCAGCTGTACTAAAAATTAACTTCAGTTGGGTGGTACTTAGGAAATTAGAGCAGGGATGCTGCCAAAAAAAAAGGGGAAATGAAGAGTCTGCGTTTGACTGCGTGTTGATACTGTGTCAGTAGTCACTTTAATTCGTGGGTCACTGAGCTTCTTTAGGGCTGCTGCCTGTTTAGACTTATTGATCCTGTCCCATTAAGCTCCAAATATTGTCCTTTCCTGTCCAGACAGTTCTCAGCCCACTGCAGCCGAGTGGGTGGCTTTGGAAGGAGATGGAGTGGAGCAGCTGAGAAGGAATCAGATGCTGCTGCCAGTTCCCCTCTTCACCCCTCTGGCTGAAGTACAGCATTAATGGTCCAGCCCAACATGTCCCTGGGGCCTTATCTGCATCCTCAAATTGTACCAAATTAATTAGCCTGGTACAGCAAAAGCAACCCAACCTTCCCTAACGCTCTGCAAATGCAATTACCCTGGTACCAGAGTTTATTTGAGATATTCCAATTAGCAGTGAGCTTTGCTTGTGCACTGTCTGGTGGAGCTGCTCCTGTCTGGCTGGTAAATACCTCATTAAATCCTGTTCCCTGGGATCCCAGACTGGTTTGGGTTGGAAGGGACCTGAAAGCTCCTCCAGTTCCTACCCCCTGCCCTGGGCAGGGACACCTTGCACTGGAGCAGGTTGTGCCAGAGGAAATGATGGCCTGGGGAAAAAGCTGTGTTTGACAGGACCCAAATCAGTGCAGGGGATGGAGGGAGGCAGAGCTGGCTCCCACAGACACCTGATTTTCCCGTTGTCTCACAGGGAGACTTTCCAGTGGAGTTTTCCTGCTTAAGTGAGTGTAAATCAGTGCAGAATCACCGTGTTGGTGTTTGTGATTAATCCCCACGCTAAACTTCCCATTAAATAATGTACCAGGGCGTTGTTTGAAAAAAATATAAAACCCCCTTACAACAGACAAAATAATGTTCTTCCATATTTTTAGTAGAGGAAAAAACAAGGATAAAAACAAGATTTCTCTGCTTGTGTGTGTTTGGCCCATGTTAGTCTGGCTGAGATCTGAAGCCAGATCTGGAAACTGTTCAGTCAAACCCTCCAGGAGATTTTGGGAGGATTTCTAACCCCCTCTAGCCCCAGGTGCCAGCTTTGGGTGCTCCCCTGATGTGTTGCTGTAAGAAATGAGTGTTGGGAGCTGCCAGGAATGGGCTGTGGGTGTTAAATTAGAGGGTCCTGTTATCTTGTTATCCTCCCCAAGTATTAATTTATATAAATATCCAGAGCCTTGTTTCCCGTAATCGCTGGGATCTGTCCTCAGTGGTGGTTTTTATGAGCTGGGGACCTGACCTTTTTAAGCAGCTTTACAAATTAAGTAGCCAGTAGATTAATTTTCTGTAGCCTGTTTTCATCATGCAGAGGAGGAACTGGTCTGCATTGCTGTGGCAATAAATTCTGCTTCTGGTGCTCGGCAAGGGAGGGAAAAAAAAAATCTTCCAGAAAAGGTAAAACAGTCACATCCTCAAGGAGAGATTGAAATAAATCGGGTCAGAAATGAAGCTCCCCTTGGTTTAATTCAGTTTAAGGCTCTCCCTGAAGGGAGAGCTCAGGGACAGGGTTGTGCCCAAATCCAGGGAGGTTTGGAGTCTGTGGCCAAAATTTAAGTACTGCTCACTGCAGAAAGATCTTTAATTCGTCGTGGTAACAAATCTCTTCAGGAAACTTCACAGAACCAGACTTAATTCTGGCTGGAGTCTCTCATTAAATTCCGCCCTTGCAAAAAAATAACTCGAAATGGGAAGTGATTTCCTTTTTGCTGCCTATTTTCTTCCTGTGGTGTGAATTGGGGTAATGAAGCTGTGCTGGGCACGTGCAGGGGGAGGCTCCATGTGCAGAACCACTGGTGGAGCTGGGCAGGACAGCCCTGCCTCTGCTGGGGCTCAGAGCATCCCTGCCAGAATCAGGGTTTCCTTTCAAATATGGTGCCAGGATCAAGGAGTGACGGCTCTTGTGCTTCTCACCTGGCTTTCATTAAAGTGTCAGAGTGATTGGAATGATGCTTGATACTCTCCAGTAAGGAATTAAACCTCTCTCTTTCCTCTACATGCTTAATTGAAATCTTACAGATAAAATACAGCCTCTAATCTTAAAAAAAAAAATCCAAATAACCAGCATCAGAGTAATGCCCGTGGCCTCTTCATGTTCCCTCTGATCAAAGTTCATTCTGATTTTTATCTCGTGCCTACATTAAATGTGATGGTTAACCTTCAGATTTCCTGCCTTGGCCTCCCAAGCTTTGTGATACTTACAGTTACTCTTCAGTTAATTAATTTCCTTGCAGGGCTGCAAGGGAGAGGAACTGATACCCTGAATGCAAATTGCCCAGGGCAGCACAAGTGCTTTAGGTAGAAAGAAAAATGGGTGTTCGTGTCTGTGTTTGTGGGGAGGGGTTTCCTTTCCTGGTACACAGGAATGGATTTGGGGTTGGTATATTTGGACAAGGAAGATTTTGGGATGTGCTCTGAAGCTTTCTGGAGTCTGCTGGAGATTCATGGGGAGCTTCTCCTGATGTTCTGAGTACCCAGCTGTGGGTTTATCATTGGAAACTCTGGCATTTTCCTGCTCCTGGGGGGAAGGTGCAATGCAGGGGGTTCGTCCCAGCCTCAGTTAAACTGTGGGCCAACCCAAATCCCCCCCTGTTCTCCACCTCACGCTGCCTGTTCCCAGCACTGCTTCTTCCCAATACTGAAATGCAACAGAAACATTCATTATTTAAAGCTGAGGAGAGGCAGAAGCCCTGAGCGACTCTGAGGGCCTCGGGGCTGCCTGTCCATCCTCGGTCCCCAGGCTCAGGCAGCCTCCAGATGCTGGCACAGGCACCCCAGGCTGCTTCCCCAGCTCTGCCAGCCTCTGCTTCAGCCCCTGCAGCTGCCCAGAGCTGGAGATTTGATGTTCAGCTCTTGCCCATCGCCCAGGAGGCTCTGAGGAGCTGCTGCTCCCTCCCCAAGCCAGGCCTGGCTTGTAGGTCCTGTGATACAGGAGAGTTTTTCATTTTGGAGGAGCAATGCACAGCTTGGTTGGCCCAGGGGTACCCCACGACCCCTTTTCTGCTGCTTTTTGGGGTGAAGAAGGTGCTGAGCTGCTCAAGCCAGCCCCTTCTCTGCCCTGAGGAGCTGATGGCAGCACAGAGCCCCGGTGTGCTGCCACGAGCATCCAGGGACCTGTTAAAAAGCACATTTTGGGCTCAATCTTGTGAAAATGCAACTTGATTTCGTGTGCAGGCCTGCATCAGTTATCCAGAATGTGAGAAGTGTTGGGGTTTTAATTCCTTCTCTAGGCAGGAGCTGGGGGTTGTCTTTCAGCATCATTACCTGGTGCCATTAAGAGAATGTGCTGCGTGTTTGTTGTCTGCTTCTAAAAATGCCATCCTGGCCCCTGGGGTGACGTTTCGGGGCTGTTTTTCACCAAACCCACTGGTCTGGTTTCCAGCAGGGCTCTGGGGGTGGCTGGAGGCCTGGGCAGCAGGCCAGGAGGTGTAACACAGCCCGGGTGTCACCGTGCCTGTCCCTGGGTTGTTTCCATCTCCCAGAGGGATGCAGAACTCCTCTGCCAGCTCCAGCTTCGGCTGCTCCGCTGATGTGGGAGCTGAACTGTCCCCTCCACATCTCGTCTGCTCTGGACCAGGCTCTGCAAATCTCACCATCACAGACATCTGCAGTTTTTCCAGGCTTTTATTTCCCCCATCACCCATTTAGAAAGGTAAAAGCTGCGACAAACTCGGCGTTGTGAATGTTTTTCTTGGCTTTGAGTGTTTGCTCTGCAGTGGTGATTTCCCTGTGGGTGATGCCCTGCTTGGGCTCTGTGGGATAAATGTGGCAGGAGTTTGTTTGTTCTGCCTCCTGGCAGGTACCCTGGCACTTCTTGCACTGAGGAAAACAACGCATTTAATTGTAATTTTGGAGGCTTTGTGAAAGTGAAGTGAGGCTAATTGGGAGGGAGTCACCCACACCGGGACTGTGTGCAGAAAAACTGCATTTACCCATGATGGATGGATAATGCAGTGGCAGCCATACAAGCTCTTCCCAGGAAAGGCTTTTGGATGTTGGAGGATTGCATGCTGTTGGTCTGATGGCAAAATTACTAAAATACGATTTCTTGGGATGTTTCAAGTCTGCAGTGAGGCTGCTGTGTGCGCTGAAATGAGGATGTGCCTCTGTCTGACATCAGCTCAGGGGTGCTTGGGGATCATAAAATCACAGATTGGGTTGGAAGGGACCGTAAAGCTCATCTGATTCCACCCCCTGCCACGGGCAGGGACACCTTCCACCAGACCAGGTTGCTCCAAGCCCCGTCCAACCTGGCCTGGAACATGTCCAGATATCAATGAATATTTAAAATCTGCTTGTATGAGACTCCTCTATAACTGATAGAAAGGTTTTTAATTCAGCTTACATGTTTGATTATTATTTAATAGTCTGTTCTGACAATTTTGCATGGATGACACTGGGGTCCCCTGTTGCAGGCACCCTCCAATCCCCACTCCATTGTTCACTTCTGCCTCCAAGGCTCCAGAGCTTGGCTCTTCAGCTTTCTTACAGGGCAGCTTGGTTTTCAAGAGGCAAAAATCAGTTTGTGTGAATGTCTTGAATGAGCCCAGGCTTGCAGGCTGCTGCCTGGACAGGATGCCTGCCGTGACAAGGCTCGATTTGCTGACTTGGCTGCTATTGACTCGTCTCAGAGCTGCACCAGAGCTTTTCTCCTGTCAAAAGTTCATCATGGTCCAATTCCCTGCGCCAGCCTGAGGAGCAGCAGGACAATGCCTGCCTGGAAAGTTCCCTGGAAACGGAGCACTCCAGTGTAACTCTAGCTGGCCTTACGCAATTCCTCCTTTTCCTCAAGAGCAGCTGAGTGGTCTGTTGTAATTCGATTGTCATGGTTCAGGTCAAGTCTTGTCTCAAAGCTTTGGGTTGGCCAAAATGGTTTTTTGAGTTTTCTTTGCAGGAGCCTTCCCACGCACGGAGTTATCTCGTTTCTCCATCGGCTCTAATCAGGATTTATTTTTCACATATCCCATCTCTTATCCGTGGTCATGTTTTCGGGGTGAAGTGTGATCCTCGGTGAGGCAATCACGAGGTCAGGACTTCACTACAATAGTATGAGCTAAGACATCTCTTTTTTCATTCTTTTCTTTTTTCTTTTTTCCTTTTCCCCCCCTCCTTTCTTAACTGAGCTCTGCTGATGGAGCTGCATTTCTTGCAGCAAGGAGAGAAAAAGGCTGGGTTCAAGGAGTGTGGAAGGGATCTCTGCATTCAGGGTGCCAAATGTGGGCAGATTGAGCAACCTCCTGCTCTCAGGTTTCCTGCAGCCTCAGATCCGATTGCTCAGGAAGGCCCAGCCTGGATTTGTCAGTCTGCTGTGGAGACACCCAGGTCTGGGATGCAGGAGTCTGAGATTCCTGGATTCCTTAAGAAAGCCTGAAAAAACCGCCCTGGATGGATTTGCTGTGGTACAGATGAACCTTGGAAGTTTCTGGGTTTCTCCTCTGGAGCAGGGTGGTGATCCTTGATGGTCTTCCCACACTCAGGGATGCAAAGCCTCTGCTCCCTGCCTTGCCATCCGTCCCCCAGGAGCTGCTGGAGACCAGAGCTGCCAGGGAGGGGTTGTGCCCACCTGATTTTGCCAGAAGCTCTTGTTATTCCTGGGATTGGCTCTGCAGATCTCTCTCGTAGAGACATCCTAAAAGCTCGACCTCTGCAGTACAATCGGCGACACAGGGATCTCACTGGGGTTTTCTAAACCCTCAGTGGGAAGGGTTTGGGTTCCACAAGCCTCAGGCTTGTGGCTGAAGGGGTTGGAGCATTGCTGGACCTGTTGGACCCGCTGGATTTTGGGTGGTTGGGGGAATTTCAGCCTCTCTAAACACCTTGGATGAAACCTTCCCAGGCATTTGTAATTAAAGCCTTAAACCCTTAATAATCCTGGCCTTCCCAGCAGAGCCCCGGGAGGGCTCCACAAAGGAGGGAAGTACTGTCAGCAGCAGCAGCTCCAGCGTTTTCTTCGGGAAGTCGCAGCTTCCTTCCTCTCATTTAGAGCCCCCGAGTGCCGCGGGGTGACCCTCGGATGGACAGACGGACGGAGCCCCGCGTTCCCCCGGGAATGTGGGATCTGCTGGCTCCTGGCACGGGCTCTCAGAGCCTCTGCTGCCACCAGGGAGGGCTCAGGTGTGGATTTGGGCTCTGGGGAGGTCATCACTGCTGGTGGGAGTTTGACACAAACGTCTGGGCTTGCCTGTGACGTCTTTTCCCTCCTCCAGGCTCACGGATGTCACTGGATCCTTGTCCCCTCCTCCAGCCCTGAGTTATCTGGGACTCATCAGCTGCCTGGTGGGGGAGTTCAGCCACACTTCTGGCCTTCTTTTTGCTTTTCCTTTTTTTTTTCCGTATGTAATGGGGGAAATGAGCCTGGGAGTCCTCAGGAGGAGTTCAGGAGTCAGCAAAACTTCCCTTGGATAAAATAGGATGAGCTCTTGGAGTGCTGGGCTTGGCAGGGTGACAGCAACCCACTCCGAGTGTCCTCTGGGGCTGAGGTTTGGGACCTCTGGGTGTTTAACAGGTCACTCCAGAGCATCTCTTTGCTCTTTTTTTTAGATTTTATTTTGTAGTTTTTAATTACTTTCACAATTCCATGTATATTCTGCTTTCCAGTTCATGAGTTTAATAAATATTAACTGAGAAACCTCTTCCCTTTGAGAGCCCACAGACCATGATGGGAAAGTTCCTGTGGGGCAACTGGGGGATCTTTGTTCCTTTGAGCTGTGCCAGGGCAATGAGAGGTTCTGGCCTGCTGCTGGACTGACTCCCTGGACAAGGTAGAAGCTCTTGGTGAGTTTGTGGAGGAATTTTCCATCCCCCCTGAGCTCTGGCTGATTTTCCTCCCTGGAAAGGACTTTTGCTTGCTGTAGGTTTTGTTCACCCCAGTCCTCCCAGTGCCCAGCCACGGGTGTTTGCTAAAATTCATGGTTGCTTTCCCTCAGGTACTTTCCTAGGGATAAATCGTGCTTGTGAGTGGATGTGAGAAGAAGCTGTGGAGAGGTCAGCCCTCATCAGTGTTTCAGGCTCATTAATCAGCCTCACTAAGTGGAATTTGCCCAGCCCTGGAGCGCTCGGCGATGGGAATGGCTTTGAAAGGGGGGAGAAATAATAGTGCTAAACTGTTTGAGAAATAATTTCATTCTCCACTTCTCAATAGATAAATCTGCTGTCCAACAACCTGAAATTTAATCTGTCCATCTGAAGTAATTGATGAGCTGCGACTCGAATCCAAATGTGAAGGGGAATTCTCTGCAGAGAGGTTTTGTGCTGTCTCTGCACCAGAGACAATGGAGAGAAGCTGGGGAGGAACAAAGCCAGGGGGAACAAAGCCACAGGAGATTTGGTGCTGCTGGGGGGGTAATATGAGCTCCACTGGTGCTTTTGACTCGTTGCTGTTCCCAAAACTGTCCTGGGGAGCCCTTGATGTGGAGGGGAGCTGGATGGGGCAGAGCTGTTTGGAGAGATCACATACAGGTCATGATTTTCAGTTTTAAATCAGAGAATGGTTTGGGTTTGAAGGGACCTTAAAGACCACCTAATCCAAATCCCTGCCATGTGATGTTGGCTGCAGCCCTGCAGCTCCCACTGGATGCTCTTGGACTTTCTCCCCATTCCTGATGTTGGAGGAAGCCAAGGGAGTTTTGATGCCCCTTTGCACTGTCAGAGTGGCCCAGGGGAACTCGCCATGGCTCAGAGATGCATCCTTTGGCTTTCTGCAGAGGTTTGTGCCATGGGACACCCATTTTCCCATTGTGAGTGATGTGTTTCCTCAAGGAGAGAGCCTCCCTTGCCCGTTTGCAGGGCCTGTGATAAGCAGATGCTCCCAGCTCCCCGTTGAGGACTCGCTTCTCGCCCGGCGCTTTCGAGCGGTGCCGGCAGCGAGATAAGAGGAAATCTGGCATCACGGCCAGGAAGTGCTAAAGAAAGTCCCTTTCGTCATTCATCAGTGGGGTTGTCTCCCCCAGCAGAGCTCCAGCATTCCTTGCATGCTGCAGGACACATTCCACGCCCACGGCGTTGGCCACGCTCAGCGCGTGGCCGTGTGCCCGGACACCCTGTGTGCCATTGTGTGTTCCCCCCAAATCCCCAACCCCTGCAGCTGCTCCCTCTCCAAAAGGCCTTTTCCAAGACGCTGTGAGCTGCTGGATGGTCCTGCATTTCCAGATAAAAGCATCCTCCTCATTTCTTTCCTTTTCTTGTGTTTTATGGCGTTACTTAAAAACCTCTTGGAGATTCCCAAGTTTTGCGCGTCTCTCCCTTGTGCCATCCCAAGTGTGAGGAGCAGGGGCTGCTTTGACGCTCCTCCAGATCCCACCTGGGATCCCAGTTTGGTTGAGCAACTGCTGCTTTTGTTCTGTCTCTGCCACTGAAGGTGATGGAGTCCCCACGCCTGGTGGGATTTAACGTGGGGTAGATGTGACATTTAGGGACGTGGTTTAGTGAAGGGCTGGGCAGTGCTGAGTTGATGGCTGGACTCCATCTTTGAGGTCTTTTCCAACCAAAATGGTTCTGTTTTTCCATCAACAAAGCACTTTTGGTGGGTGTCAGGAGCATGTGTGGCCTTCAAGCCTGTGGGGCTGGGGAGTGTTTCCAGCCCACCCCGAGGAGCTCGAGTAGATGGCTCTTTCCTGATGAATTTGCATTGGAAATGGCTCCTGTCTCGGCAGCGCAGGTGCCACGGGGGCCCAGTCATTTGGGGACCGCAGGGAGAGGCCTGAAGTGGGGGTGTGAGGGGCTGAGTTACCCGTGGGCTCCTCTCCCACCCCCAGAGCTGGAGTTTCCCATTGCAGAAACATCCGGCCTGCCCTTCCTGCCCTGGGGTGACCCGGCTGCTGTGGGGTGCTGGGCGTGTCCCTGCTGAGATCCCAGTGTCCCTGTGCCAACTGGAGTTAGCCCAAGTGCCAAATTATCCCTTTTTTGATCTCCCCTGAAGGCACCTCGAGTGCATTTCTGAGTTTGAGTGGCACAAAAACTCGGCAGCACGACCCTTTGTGTGCGCTGTGATCATCCGAGGGGTCTCCAAACTCACTGAATCCAATAAAAGAGATAAAATCATGAAAACCCTCTTTAAAGCAGAGCATCCCAGAAGCTGCTGAGGAGCTCCCAGCATCTCCCAGGCGTTGGGGCTGTTGGCCACCCCTCATGCAGGAGGGTGGCTGAGGGCTCCCAGTGGGAGTTCAGAGCAGTTCATTCACTTTATGACTTTGCAGAGTGGTTAAAAATAAGTGGAGCTCTTCTGAAACTGGGTGAGTGCAGGTGATGGGGCCCTTCTGCTCCCAGGGCTGGGGCAGAGCTGAGGCAGAGCTGATCATACTTTTCTCATCTATTATCAGGTGTTTAGTTTTACCAGATGAGTTTCTTGCTCTGTTTGGCACAATCCCATCCCTGTTCCAATCACCTCTTTCCTCTGGCTTTAACTTCCCTCTCTGATGGGCTCTGCAGTGCCCAGGATGTTTTCCCCACCCAAGGATTGTGCTGTGGCTGTTCCAGAGCCTGGAAATGTTGGCGTCCATGGAATTTGCTGTGTTTTCAGGTCTGTTTCCAGACCTGAGCGTGGTGTATGTGCACAGAAGTTGTGGCTGGTGGCTCCAAGGTTGTTTTGGATGCAGAGGAGGGTGGTGGCAGGACTTGGAATTTGTGTTTTTTGTGCTCCCTTGCACCAGGGGACATCTCAGGACCTGCTCAGCGCCGGGCTGGCTCGAAGCAGATAAATGACAGCATTGATTTTGGGCCTGACAGGTGCTGAATGAGCCCCATGGAGAACATCGATTTCTCTCTCTCTTTTTTTCTCCTGCGAAATGTTTGCTTGTCCAGAGGTGTGATTGACTGGTGAATAAAATGGCCTCGGCACAGCCCATATTAAATTGGAGCTAATTTTAACATGTGGCCGTTGAGTAACAGTCCTGAGCCAAGAATTCATCATCTCCCATCAACAGCGACCTGGAAATGCCAAAAAAATAACAAAGCACAAGATGATACTTTGCAGATGGGCCACAGAAAAAGTGCCAGGAGTGAATTGTGCCACCACCACCCACGCTGGGTGTCCCCACCTGGACTTTTGGTGCACGAAGAGTGGGGGTGAAGCCCACCTGCAGTTGTCATCCTGAGCAGTGGCTTTTCTTGGTGGCCTTGCTCTGCTGCCAGCTCCTCCCTGGTGGAGCAGGACTCTGGTTTATTGTGTTGCCTTGCTTGGTTGTGTTTCACATCAGGTCTTTTTCAGCAGCTCTTTAAATAGATTCTGGGCTTTTTCCTCGATGTTTGTCACCTGCTGGCACTCAGGGCCTGGCTGGCAGCGTGGTGGTGGCTCTTTGCTGGTGTCACCTGGAGCTGCAGGAGGGCACTGCCACTGTGGCAGGTGCCTCCTACTCGTTTAACAGCTGTGGTGAGGTGGTTTCGTACATCTGACAGATTTGGCCTTTGGTTCCTTCACTGGCACAGGTTGCCCAGAGAAGCTGTGGCTGCTCCATCCCTGGAAGTGTCCAGGGCCAGGTTGGACAGGGCTTGGAGCAACCTGGGACAGTGAAAGTTGTCCCTGCCCATAGCAGGGGGTGGAAGTGGATAATCCTGAATGTCCCTTCCAACCCAAACCATTCTGTGATTCTGGGTCTGTGATTTGGTGCTGCTGGGCAGGGAATGGTGCAGCGGGGCAGGGCGGTTCTGCAGAGGAAGTTTGCATCTTGCTGTGTGTAATTGTGGCTGTACCCTGTGCCATTAACTTTCGAAATTGGAGGCTTAAAAGGATTTAAAATAAGCGCATTCTGGAAGTTTGGAATCGATGGGACTGCAGTGCAGCAGCTCACACAGCCTGAGGTGTAAATTCTTGCAGAGACCCAGGAGATAAAGTTATGAAATAACCTGTGTCAGCAAGAGAAGTTGTAAAGCAATTCCAAAAAACAAAAAAAAACCAAAAAAAAACCCCAAAAAAACCTCACAGTCTAGACATTTAACATTTACTGCAGTGTTTATGTGAGATAGAGGAATGCCCTAGAAAACCAGATTTGTTTTCAATTTCTGCCTCTGGCACGTGCTTGTCTCATGAGAAGGCTCTGACGGGACTGTCCTGTGCCACCCCCGTGCTGGGGGAGCTCTGCTGTCACTCGCTGGCCCCGTGGCGTGGGGGAGAAGGGGAAGAGGTTATTCCTTGCTTTGTGTAGGTGAAGCAGCCTGGCGTTAATGAGGTGGTTTTGCTAATGCATGGCTGGAACCCTGGTGTCTGATCCCCAGAGCAGCGATAACGAGCTGCGCCGCGGCCGCCTCTGCCGAGATACCACGGCCCCGAAGACTCTGCTTTGATTCTCCTAATTAAAAGAAAATTAAGCTATTTTCTTTTGCTTTGAACCCTGCGTGAAGTTTGCAAGCGGTGTCTTTACACGGTGTGTGTTCGATGACAGCTCGGGGAGCTGAGATTGTGCCTTGTGACAAAACCAGGCTGAGGGAATCCACCCAAAGGCAGCTTGGCTCCTCTGCCTGTTGATCACATGGGGGTGATTGAATCCTTTAATGGATTGATTTCCTTAGGATTCTAACGTGTTTGTTAGGTATTTGTAAGGAATTTGCTGAAAAAGTGAAGAGTTGCCTAAAGATACAGCGATAAATTGAAGGTATTTTGCAGTGAGGATGCAGAAAGAAGGGAAGGTAATTGGCTGGCTCAGCAGATGAAGGATGTAGGTGATGCAGCTGCAAAAATGAAACAGATTTTTGTTTTTTCTCTTCTTAAGCCCCTGTGCTGCCATACAGCACCATTGGAGTGAGACCCTCTGGAGTCCTCAGGCTTCAGAATCCCTGGTGATTGTGGATAAACCAATTATTGCTATAGCCAAAGATAGGATCTGTTTTAAAGAGAAACTTCATGTTGCTCTGCCAGTGAACCTCGCTGGATAACCAAGGGTTTGGGTTGGAAGGGATATTGCAGATCATCCAATTCCACCCCCCTGCCATGGGCAGGGACACCTTCCACTGTCCTAGGTTGCTCCAAGCCCTGTTCACCCTGGCCTTGGACACTTCCAGGGATCCAGGAGCAGCCACAGCTTCTCTGGGCACCCTGTGCCAGGGCCTCACTACCCTCACAGGGAGGAATTCCTTCCCAATATCCCATCTAACCCTGCCCTCTGGCACTTTAAAGCCATTCCCCCTTGTCCTGTTGCTGTAACACGTGTCCCTTCTGTAAGGAGCCAAATGGGATCATGCTGGAAATGGTTAAATGTTCCACACGGGGCTTCTGTGGAACATCAGCTGTAATTTATATTTGCCTTCAACCTTGAAAGGGAAATGTCCTGGCTTGAGTTTTGCAGCAATTCTCCAACATTACCTTGGGAGAAACTTGTTTTTCAAAGGGGCGTTGTGTTCCTGTGTGCAGCTGAGAACACAGGAGCCCTCGCAGGGCACGCGGAGTCTGACTGCCTCAGAAACAACAAACAAACTCCGGCCTGGCTCTGCAGGGCGAGTCTCTCAGTCCCTGCTCACTTGTCTTGCATTTAACTCAGTAAAGCTCAGTCACAGTTTGTGCCTGAAATCACTCATTTCCCGTTCCTTTTCTCTTTTGTCTCCCCCAGTTTCTGTGTTTGAAGAACATCCGAACCTTCCTGAAAGTGTGCCACGACAAATTTGGGTTAAGGAACAGCGACCTCTTTGATCCCTTTGACCTCTTCGATGTGCGGGATTTCGGAAAGGTAAGAGTTACTCCTGAGCTCCAGGGAAGGGATGAGTCTGGCACTGGGGCTGTTCTCTGGGCTTGTGCTCCTGCTTTGGGATGAAAATACAAAGGTTTTGCGGTTCTCTGAGCAGCTTCTGCATCCTTAACCTGGGAATTGGGTGCCTGTTCCCCTGTGCCCATGGTGTATTTAGGGTTCTGCTGTGTCCTCAGTGTGGTTAGGGGTTGTTTTAGTGTATTTGGGGGTTGATTCTGCTGTGTCCTCAGTGAAGGGAGTCCAAGTCTTCCAGCTTTGTGCTTTAGCTCACAAAGCCTCTGGGATCAGTCTCTAAAGGATGTGACCAATGTGTTCCTGAGAGGAATCAAACCTTGTACAGGGTCCACACCTTGCACAGTGCTTCCCCATCTGCTGCCCCCTCTGCACAGCAAAGTAACTTTGCTGGAATCACCACTGATTTTTGTCACGTGGCCAGTGAGTGTCTGTGGGGTCAGGGAGTTTCATGGCAGGGTGAAAGGAGTGCCCTGAGCTTCTCCAAAATGTTTTGTTGTAAGTGATGGTTGGCACCAAATAGTGAGCAAGGAAAACTCTGCCTGGTTTTGACAAGTGGCTCTTGCTCTGATCCCCTGGCTTTGACACCAACTGCATCAGGGCTGATGGATACAGGGCTCAGGGAAGCCATTACCCAGGACAACTGCTATATTCTTCAGCAGAAAAGGTGATAAAAGATTTATTAAAGCTCTGTATTGTTTTACCTGTTTCGAGCTGCCAGACACAAGCTGCTGGAAGGCATCTTCCCTTCTTGATTATCCAAGGAGTAGATTTTCACTGCTGATGGGGATATATTATTTGATATTTATTGCCTAATTTATTTCTGGACCATTATGTGGAATGTGCAATTGCAGTGCCTTGTTTTATGAGTTTTTTTTTGATTTATGGAATACAAGAAGGCAGTTGTTGTTCTGGGAATATGAATGCACAGAAGGAACCTTTTGGGCTGGGGAAGGAACTGCTGCTAATTAAAATGCTGCTTTATTGTCACATTGTCTCTTGCTTTGTGCTGTTTCAAATTGCCTCTGATGCCTGTTAATAGGGCCTGGTGTTAAACACCTTCTGGTCTGCCTAGGGAACAGCTCTTCCCACCCCCTGGTCACTTTTTGGGGGTGAATTCACCTTTGTGACTTGGGGAGGTGATTTGCCACTCCCTCTTCCCTCGTGGCAATCTGGTTTTTTAGGAGACTTGGGAAAGAAATGTGTCATAAACTTCCAAGAGATCCAACTGTATTTTATTGCCTGCATCGTGCTTATTTTCATGTTGAAGTCATCCTCAACCAACCATAGAAAATGTGGGAAGCACAGACTCTCTATACAAAAACCTCTTTTTTTTTTTTTCTTTTTTTTTTTTAATCAGCTTGGTGGAGGTATCAGCTGTCCGGCTCTGCACCACCCTAAATCCCTCTGGAAGCCTGTCAAAACATTCCCATTGTCTTCACCACCTTTCATTCCCACATTATCCTCAGATCTGTGTTCAACAGTGGCAAAGCAAACAAACAGGGAAAAATCTGCTGTTGACCAGAGCTCCTTTTCCGTTTTGAGTCACGGCGAGAGCACAAGGAGTTTCTAATCCACGTCCCCACAGGCCAAACACAGACTTCATACACAAAAAATTCTTCCTGGAGCTATTCATTGCTCAGATCAATAGTATTTTTTTGGTTACAAGACACTTACACCATGTAGGAGGCGTTTCTGACGGAGCACAGTAACAGTCGAGCGTTTAATTGCAGAGCGGCTTTGGTGGAGTGGCGTTGGGTGTTTCCTCTCTGGATGCCACTGGGATAGCTATTCCTCTCCTCCAAACCAAAAGGCCACTGGGACAGCAGTTACCAGCAGTTTTTGGGATTGCTGGAGTGTAATTACTGAGGAGAAAGGCAGGGACTTGCGTTTCTGTGGTGCCATCCTCTGCATAAAGGGCTTTCAATCTTCGGAGTTTTTTAGTGTTAGAAAACCGCTGGTGCTGTAAAAGAGGATGAAAAATTGGATCCCTCAGCCTTGCCTTGCCCAGCTGTTATTCTGAGAGAGGTTTCCATCATTCCCTTTGGCTCCTGAGCCAGGGCTTCTGCAAGGAGGAGCTGCCATGGGATCGCTGGAGCCCCTTCCAACGGAGCGACTCTCCCTGGGGGCTGCTCGAGACCAGGTTTACCCTGATTTTTGCCAATTCCTTGAGTTTTAAGCTTGGGAAGCTACTTCTTGCTGTCAGCAGGGTAACAGCTGGTGAAATGGGATCTTGAACCGTGTGGGCTTCTCCAGCCAAATCCCAGTGAGGCTGGAAAGCTCCGTGGGACGCTGGGGAAGGGGCAGGCGCAGGCTGCTGCCAAATGGATGCATCACCTCCCCTGCAATCCTCAGTGCCTCCCAGCTCCCAGGGGAGCCTAAAGGCCACTTCCAGTTGCTCATGGCCAGCTGAAATTGCTCACAGCCAGCTCTTTTTTCCCCCATGTCCGGTTATTAAGCAGTCCTGCTGCGGTGAGGGCTGTGCTGTATCTCATGACAGAAGTTTCCAGAATTGACCCCAAATGCTGGTGCCTGTAGTTCTACCCATGTCCCTTTAAGACATCTTAAAAAAATTCACTTATATTGCTTTCTACTCATTGGCTCTTAATTATTTTTGAATATTTGATCCCTTTAAAGTGGCTCAGAGCTCTCCATCATCACCAGTGGCATCTGCAGAAGTGTTTTCTCCGTGGCTGCAGGATGCAGGAGTAGAACCCCAGTCAATATTACCTCATCCCTAATTAGGGTCTGATTCTGCAGGGTTGCTGTGCCCAGTCTCTGTTAGTACAGCCTGGCTCTTAAAAAAGAAATAAAATAAAAAGCTGGTGCTCATGTACTGTGTGTTGTTACACATTTAGTAGCAGTGATGGTATAAAATCAAACTCTTATTGGACTTGCTAATTTATTGGCACCAACTGTAATGACATAAAACGTACATAAATATGGATTAAACTCTTTATTACTCTATTAGTCAGCCTGATGGTAGCCAGGTTCATTAAAAGGAGTTACTCATTTTAAATAACTTGCAGTAATGTACTATTTTTTTTTTAAGAAATATAGTTCAAATATTCATAAACCTGTGGAGCATGCCATTTATTAGCCTCCCACTCCTCTCTGCCCTCCTGACGTGGATTTAATCGTCCTGAATTTCTTTTGAAGTTCTTGCTCTGCTTGAAAAAGGCTTTTTTTTTTTTGCAAGATAAAGGTCTACCCTCCCCTGCCCCACAGATATGAAACGATGCTGTTCTAAAAATGGAAAAGGGAAGCGATTCACAGGTCAGCTGAAAGAGAAGGAGATGCTGGTACTGGGGTTGAAGTTGTGTTTTCCACCCTGGTTCCGGTCCAGAGGCTGGGGAGAGCTGCACCCACCTCGCAGCTGGAGCAGGGTCTGGATCAATCCTCCCTCTCAGCTGAACCCACTGAGATTTTTGCTGGTGTGTGACTGGCATGGCTGGGGCAGGGCTCAAACGTGGCTTATCTCGTGTGGCTGAAGTGCCAGGGAGGGGATGTGGGTGGTGGGGAGGTGGCCCCGAGCCTGGCACGCTCCAGTGGCTGTGCCAAGAGCTGCCTTGGAGGTGGGAGTGAAATCAGAGTTAAAGTGATGGGTGCCCTTTATAAATTCAGAGTAATTACTCCATATATTCAGGGTGTTTTTAGTGTAAGGGTGTCCCCTTCCTTCTGCTGATGTGGATCGCTCTTGGAAAGCCTTGGGAGAACCCAGACTGTCCTCACTGGATACTATTTGTCCCCAGCTTCATCCTCAGCACCATGGCTGGAGAATCTTCCAAGTGAGGGATCCCGCCTTGCCATCCATTTGGGTGGGTTTGGACAGCTCTGGAAGGGCTCAGCTGCCACAGTCCCCCCCCATCCCTCTCTGTCACACCCCACCCTGCTGTCAGACAGTCAGAAAACGCCGTTTTCTGCTCGGTTTCAAACAGGAGAGTGGGGAGCGTTGTCAGAATTATTTAAGGGATTCATAACCGAGAGCTGGTGGTTGGTGTTTCTGTTTCTCTGCTGAGAATTCTCCTCCCTCCAGCATCTCGAACGTCATGTCCGAGCCACTATCCCTGCAGCAGTATTTTTAAGGGTGCCTTTTTAACAGTTTGGGCAGAAAAAGGGGGAGATTTATGTGAATTAATATAGGTAGGTGAAAACTGCAGAGCTTTTGGATTAATGGCAGCAAACCCAGTGCTAGCTGTGACCTGCTGGTGGTGGCAGCAGCTCCCCTTCTCCCATTTTGACTTTCAGGGTCTTTTTCTGACCTCTTGGAGCCAAGAACATTTTCAAGGCAGTGTGTTTTCTCTCTGCACCACGGAGTGCATGAAGCAATAGTGTCTGGGGGTGGTGAGCAGCGCTTGGCAGCCACGCTGGACATCCCGTCCTGGCCCTGCCGCTCCAGGGCCACCGACTGTCCCTTATTTTTACAAATCCCCGGAGGCCCAGGCAGCCGAACGGGGCTTCCCATGTTGTGGCCTGCAGTGCCAGCTCCTCAGATGGCTCTGTGGCATTGGCTGTGTGCCCAGGGGGATCCTGTGGCAGCTGGGAACATCTCAGATCGCTGTGTCACCGCAGCGGGTGGGGAGGGCAGTGAGGAGAATTCTCCAAAAGAAGGGCGTGTACGTCTTATTTAAATTTTTTTTTTTTTAATTCCTGTGGGAGCAGTAGAGTAACTGGCCTGCAAAGAGATTTTTGTGTGTGTCATTGCATGGAAGAAACCCGCTTAACCCCTTGCCTGCCCAGTGCTTGCTGTCACTTTGTCACCGAAGAAGGAGCCACGGGTGCACCCTATGCCCACACCAGCGTTTTTCCCAGAGCCTCTGGGGCTGCAGTTCTTGCCTGAAGGAGAATCCCCAGCTCTGGGAAGTGGAGGAGAACATGGAGAAGGCAGCCTTGGATGCCTGTGCAGGGTTGTGACTGCAACCAGTTAATGATTAACTCCCCAGTTGCAGAGCTGGGGGTGAGGTTTGGTCATTAGGTGTTTGGCCACCTGTATTTTAATGACCTTGCTGGAATTGTTCTGGAGATTGGACATTGGGTTGAGTGCTCCAAATGGCAAAAGCAGACTGGAGCACCACGGGTTGGGTTAATTCTTCCCTCCCTTTGCCAGCTTGAGGGTTCCTTTGGGCTTGGGAGCTCATAATTTGGAATTGGGGTGCTGCAGGGAGCCTCCTGGTCACCCTGGGGACACTGGTGGGGCTGTGATGGCAGGTGCAGTGTGTCCAGCGGCTGTTCCCAGCTGGAACACCGCAGCTGTGTACGGGAAACCCTGATGCTGAATTTCCCCAAAACACAAGTACAGGATTACACATTTCTGGGGCAATCAGGCCTGAAGCAGACATTGCCTTTGGCTGTGCCGTGCCAGGAGCATTCCCTGGTGATGTTTGCTGTGAGGGATGTGGTGGTGCAGCCACTCCTCCAATTGATTTCTTTTCCCGGGCTTACCTAGAACAGAGGCCAGACAAAATTAAGAGAATAAAAAGCAGATATTTATTCCAAGGCCTTCTCAGTGCATTCGGGTAGTCAGAGTCCACTCAGGCCTACACCCAGAATGGACGATGGGTTTTTTGTGCTTTATAATTTTTGGTCCATTTGCATATCGGGGTCAGACCTCCAATTATAACCTCAGCTAATGAAGTCATCTATCCCAAGCTTGCCCCTCCCAATTTCTCTGCTGTTTACATTTTTGGGGCCCAGGACAGTGAGGTGTCCTTGAGTTTCAGGCCTAGGCAGAAATTGTCTAAGGTGCGAGAACAGCAGCTCCAAAGTTACATGAAAAATAGAAGCTAAAAATCCTAAGGCATCACAGTAATGGACATTTTTAGACTCCAAATTCTGATAATTCCTCCCTGCTCTGAGTATTGCCCTGGTAGAGACTGGCTCTTCCCAGTTGCTTGTGGTAGCTGGTGTTGGAAGGGCCGGGCCTGGTGTGTTTTGGGGTGTTCGGGCCTTCAGAAACAGCCGCGCAGCCTCAAATCGTGCTTAGGCAACAAACTGCTGATAAAACCCAGTTAATCTTTCACTGCACCCTGAGGGCAGAACCTCCGTGACACTGCGGGGCTGTGCCAGGTGGGCAGCTGGGAGCTGAGCCACCAGCCCTGGCCCTGGTGTCACCCGGTGTCCCACGGGGCCGGAATGAGGGTGGTCACGCTGGAAATGCCACCTGCCAGCAGCTGGTGGCCCTCTGGTATTCCCTGCAGGAGCAGCTTTTAGTCGTGGCAAATCCTCTGCTTTTCCCCCTTCCTTTCTCCCCTGCTTGAAACTCCAGGCTGTTTGTAGATGTGCAGCTTCGCAGTGCAACTGGAAGAGCCAGAAATGTTCATGCTGGGAAGTTATGCCTTTCTTCCCCCCCCCCTCCCTTCTTGGCTGCTTTCCCCAGTATTTTTCCAAGGGGTCACATTAAGGGGTGTTATGTTTCAGATCAAACAAGTATGGGCAGGATCTTTTGTAATTCTCACAGTCTTGATGGGAGAATTCTGCTGTTGGGCCTGGAGCAGTGATGGAAGTGCTTTAACGTGCAAGGAATCCAAAGTATTGATCAGGACATGGACAAATGCATATCCTTAATGTGTATGAAATTGATTTTCTTGTACCTTCATGATTTGTCTGAGTTCTCCTCATGTTAATTTTAGACAAGATCAGGGAGAGAGGGATCTACTGAGTGTTAAAATACCTACAAGTGTGTGTCCAAAAGGTGGGGAGGGGATGTGCCAGGCTTTTTTGGGTGATCCAACGATTTCTGACCATTGTGTGGTTTCATTTGAGCCTCCTTGGTTATGTCATGGGGTGTTTGAGGCTTAATGACACAGTGAACATCATTGTGGGTGTGAGATGGCAACAGGCAAAGCCAGGCTTTGTGTGCCTTGGTGCTGTGAGTGCATCTCTCATCACTTGAGCTTAACTGTTCTCCATCATGTGCTCTGGGAAAGGAAGGAAATACATCCCAGCTAATATCACTTCAGGGTTTCTTGGAATAAAAGGAATTTTTTATTCTGTAATGAGCTCTTCTGTTTCTTCATTAAAACTTTCAGCCTCTTGCAGCGGCAGCGCCTGATGATGAGGCTGTCCCAAGGCCAAGTAATACAAATAATAATTAACATTTCTGGAAACAGATTCACACGTGGGTGTAAACGTGGTTTAGTAAAAAGTGAAACCATCAGGCTGGAAGTTCTGGCATGGCTGAACTCCACAATCCCCAGTGCTCAGAGCCCAGCATCTTCCCTATGAAATGGGGCAAAGAAAAACGAGGGGGAAGAAGCTTCTGTAGGAAATTGTGATTTTTCCTGGGGCAGAGATGAGTTGGTACAAGTTAATACATTGAAATATCACACCTGAACACAAACATCCTGATGCCAGGAGGAGCCTGAGTGTCCCATCCCCAGGACTGGGGTGCTCTGAGGGAGCTGGGCTGTGCTTCGTGAGACTGGGCCCTGCCATGCTCCTGCCAGATCCATATTTTCCATTGGAAAGTCACTCACTGGAAGGGAAATGTTCACGTTTCACAGTAAACAAGCAGTGCAGACACAAATGTGTTGAAACCTGTGTCAGCAGAGCATGGGTTTGGTGAGGTTTGCTGTTTGCACCCCGACTTCTCACTGAATTCTCCTCTGAGTCTCCTGTGCTTGGAGAGACTTCAGGGTGTTGAGACTGTGCCAGGCAGGGACAGCTTTGGAAACCAGGGATGGTGGGGAGGCTCCTCATCTCCCTCCCACACTTCTTCATGGGGGAGAGTTAAATGGGAAAGAAAAAACCATCTTGGACTATTTTGTTCCACTGGCAGTCAGAATGAGCTGCTTGTTCTTGGAGGGCTTCCAGATAGAGGATTTTTTTTTTCCTCCCTCTTTTTCCTTCAGAAATGAAATATTTCTTCAAGAACTCCCTGTAGGTTTGGGATTCCTCCCACCTGCCCGCTGCAGGATGGGTGTGGACATTGGGGTGCGCTCACAGGAGGGGTGGAGAGGGTGGAAAACTTGGTGAGGGTGGAAAATTCCAGGAATATCCTGGAGCTGCAGGGTGTTGGGGTGGTCTTTCTGTGCTGGGTGCAGCACATGAGGAGCCAGGTGATAACACAGGAACCCAGGGCTGGTGAGGAGCAATTTGCTGGGAGCAGGTTTTGAAAAGCTTCTCTCTGAACATCCCAGGGGAGGCTGGAATGAGCAAGACCTCTGCAAGGGTATCTTAAATGCCAATTTCCCCTTGTTTGCCAGCTCTTGCAGGCTTTTCCTTGAGTGATTCCAAACCAGGGAGGTGGTGGTTGGACATCCTTTCCTATCTGGAGCAGGACAACATCCCCGCCTCACCCTCAGTGCTTGGCTGCTCCGCTTAATGAGCCTCAGATGGTGCTGCTGCAGAAAGTTCATTTACACCCTCAGTGCTAACGGTGTGTGAGCGAGAGTTCCCCTCTTCTACATCATTCTCTTCCTACTAATTAGGGATTAGAGCATAATCATGGTAGCAGGACAGCAGCCATAATGCAGCCTGGGTAAAGCAAACGATGTGCACTTTGTGGCATTTGTCAGGGATTTTTATTTCTTCTTCCAGGCCTCTCTTGTTTGTAATTTTAGGAATTTCTGAGCCAGCGTGGACTTGACTGATGTTTGCAGTCATTCCTTGTAATGAGTGAGGCTTGTGTGGGAGAGGCTGAGGGAGCTGTGGTGGGGATGCCTTCCCTGGCTGACAGATGGTGGGGATTTCACAGCCTGGGACTGAAGTTTGGGGAAAAACTGGTTAAATACCTCAGGAAGCAGCGATGTGCAAATGGGCTGGAAGTAAGGTGGCAGCTGGAGCCAGCAGTGTGCATGTTCTAGTGGAGTTTCCCATCCTAATCCTGGAGCGAAGCTTCATTTTTTGGGCATAATTTTGTTGCCAGGCAGTGGTGAAAAGCAGTGACAGAGCTGGCAGCCCTGAGCTGCTGCTATCCCATGTCTCATGGGAGCAGGGACACAGCTCCGGAGCTGCTGGTGTTGTGCTTTCCTTGGAGATGGGATGGAGGTCACCCACACGTGGCAGTGGTTCCCGTGCAGGTCCCCCTCTTGATTTTGTGCATCTGATTTAAAATGTGCACATCTCTGCAGAGAAGGGGTGCAAAAGGGGAGCTTTGTAGAGTTTTCTCAAGGAAAGAAAAGGAAAGTTTCTTCCCCTTGCACAGACTTTACCGTTCAGAGTGCACTGAGAATTAAAGTGAGAAGATTTTGAGTGCAGGGGTGTCCCTGTGACAAACTGCTGTGCTCAGGGCACGCACCAGAGACAGAACAACTGCAACTTGTGCTGGGGGACTGATTGAAATAAGTGCTCGGAGAGCCAGGGTGCGAGACAGTGGCTCCCCAGCCTGTACCTGAGCCTGATGGAGCACAGCAGCTCTCCGCTGGGAGAGAGAAACTCGCTCTTCCAAGCCAGTGGACTGTAAAGATTATTGAAAAAAATGGAATATATTTCTTTCATGCGGAAATAGTGCTGCAGTCCCTGCACGGAGAGATTTATCAAAGGGACCTCTGTGCTCCAGCAGCGGGGCTGAGATCACAGCTCGCTGCAGATGTGAACTGAACTGACTGAGTGCCACTTTCAGCAGCTCTGAGTGACCATTGTGCAGTGTCCTGAACCCCCCACACCAGCCCTGCTCCCAGGCTGTCCTCACACAAGCCAGACTTGCACAGCAAATGGGTTTTGCTTTAAAAATGAATTTTCTGGCCCCTGGGAATCCCCCAGTGAAGCTGGCTGTGTGGGCTCTGCACTGGGCCCTCCAGTGTGGGGTGCTGGAGGGCAAACAGAGCCCTCAGTTCCCTGGAGAGGATGCTCCAGTGGCCAGGGAGGTGTTAGAGATGGATCCACCAGCATTTGCCTGGTTTTGTTTCCTTCTTCAGCTGGGATGTTTCATCCTGTTATAATAGAGATGATTTTAAGCATTTTCAGATGATGCAACAATTTGGGGTTGTTCTGATTTTTGTAGATGCAGGTGACAGCTCTTCTGTGAGAACCTGATTTTTTGGGACTGAGTGCTCAGTGGGATTAGACTTTAATGATGCCCTAGATCGTGGGCAGAGATTTATTACTCACTAGAAGAGCCTGCAGCAGGTGAAGGTGCTCACCTGGAAGCAGAAAAAAGCCCCGTTGACCTTGATGGTGTGTTTGAGGTAGAGAAAGCAGCTGGGTCTGGCTCATCAGTCCCATATTTGATCTTGAAATAAGAAATTTAATTTAAAACCATGCCTGCACAGAAAATGGAGAGCTGGGAAGTGGAGAACCTTTTGGTTGAAGTCCAACCTGCAGGGATCCTGTGAAGGACTCTTGCCTTGGGGCCTCACTTGCCTCTGGGTGTTTGCTCAGCCCTTTTCCTCCACCAGCCAAGTCCTCCTGGGAGCCCTGCTGCCTGCCCTCCCCCTTGCCCTTTTTTTTTTTTTTCATAATATTGTTCTAATTACTGGAGTGTGAAGAACTGACTCTTCAAACGCCTCTTGGCAAATTCCATTGGTGCATTGATGAAATGTCCAGCCCGTCCCGGGATCGCAACTTCCCCATCTGGCCCGGCCAAACCGGGGCACGGTGGTTGTTCCATGGACTGCGGATCCCAAATTCCAACAGGAGGTGGAAAAGGGGAAAAAAATGAGGGGTTTAGGGGAGGGTGAAGGGTTAACACTTGTTTAACATCCTGCTGGGCTGTGTTTTCACAGGGCTGTTTCTCCTGGGGAGCTGCCAGATGTGATTTTTTGGGGGTAAACTGGGACAGGCTGGGACAGCCCTGGGTGCAAAGCTCTGAGAAGAAGCTCAACAAAGGGATTTGCAGGAGATTTTGTGGGGCTGGAGATTTTGGGGATGTCCAGCCCTGAACCCTGCAGGGAAAAGGCATTTTTGTGGTGGTTCTTTATGGTCACATCCTTTGCCTTCTCACCATGGCTGTCCCTTAAGGAAGCTACTTCCTGGCTCTGTTGGACCTTCTGCTCCCTGGCTGGGGCATGGCCTTGCAGAGAATTCAGGAGCTGTGGTTCAGAGAATTCAGGTGCTTTTAAAGTGAGTTATTTTAAAACCAGCACAACTGTAGGGCTGTTTCTAGAGGGTTTTCTCTTTTTTTTCCCAAGTAAGTAGGGAGCATTTGTGCAATGCTTCAGGCTTTTTCTGCATTTCCAAGGGCATAGAAAACTTGAAAAACGATGCTGAAAACTCAGTTAGTGGGTAATTGCAAGGTTTGCAGGGCTGAGGCTTGAAGAAAAATGCCAGGGAGGAGGTTTTATTCATAGTGTTGGAGACTTGGCAGGTTTGGACCAGGTCCTGGTTCCAGAGCACTTGTGGTGGATCCACTAAGCAGGAAAATGACAGATTGCTGTGTCTGGGTTCCCCTCACCCCTCAGTTTGCAGCCTGGGAGCTGGAGAGCGGAGCAGGGATGGGAGGGAAAGGTGGTTTTCCCTTGGGATGCACACAGGACCTGGGAACTGGGCTGGCCTGAAGCACAAGCTGGTTTGGCTACTTTGAATTCTCCTCCGTTTGGATAAAAACCCCCCAGGAATCCTCCTGGAAGGGTGGGTTGTGGACTACAGAGGCATTTGGCTGGTCCCAGTTGATTTTGCTGGATCAGTTGCTCTTACAGGGAGCTGAAATTCATCCCCACAACTCTGCCCTGTGTGGGACAGGGCTGGTGCCAGGCTGGGCAGGGGAGGGGACAGTCATGGTGTGGTAACAGCCACATCCTCTGTGCCCCTCACCCTGGCAGAGGGGTGCCCCAGCCTCAGTCTCGCACTGGGGATGTGCTGGGAGCACCTCTCCCTCCTCCACAGCTGGTTTGGGGCCATAAATGGGTTTCACTGTCCCTTGCAGGAGCGCTGGGCACACCCCCTGCCTTATTCTTTTAGTGCTGGGCTTGGCAGCGCTGGGTTAATGGTTGGACTCGATGATCTTGGAGGTCCTTTCCAAGCTAAATGATTCCATGGATGTGTGATTTTAATGTGCCTCTCCTGGCTCTGTGGCTCACAGAAGAGCAGTTATCCTTCAGAGGAGCAGCAGAGCCTGAACCTTCACCACCTTACCCCCACAGCTCAGCAGTTTTCACCTCGGTAAAGGGGAGAGTTTAAAAAGCAAGGGGAGGTTCAGACCACGTGCCCTGGGTGGAGAGAAGGAGAGGCTGAGCAGGGACATGCTCAGCTTTGGGGTTTGTGTTTCCACAGTGCCAGGGACCTTCAAAATACAGGGAAAGGGCAGTGCTGGAAAACCTGGAAGCAGCTAAAATGGGATGCAGCCACTTGTGCTGGCAGGTGATGCTGGAGAAAGCTTTTTAGAGGCAGAGTTCTCTGCTGGGAGCTGTTGGATTTTGTGAAGTCTCAGCAGCAGACACTTGTGTTTGCAGCCTGGTTTAAAAGGATGTAAAATGGCCCACAAAACATTTGGCTTCAGGCATTTCCCTCTTCCCAGATGCTTTTCCAGCTCTGCCTTGCCACAGAAGGGCTTGTAAAGAGGTAAGAATCGATGAAAATGAATGGCAGCGAGTTCCTGGTGGTGGGAGCTGTCTGGAGAACAAGGAGATCTTTAAATTTTTGTGGTTTCCATCCGTTCTATTTCTAGGTCCATTAAATCCATTTTTTACCCTGTTCTCCTCTGAAACATAAATGAGTAAATGAGGTAACAGGGGCACACTTAAGGAAAAATGAAGCATGACTATAAATATGAGTGACCCAACTAAAGGAAAGGTCAGATAAGAGACATTACCCAGTTGTGTTCATTAAGGGCGCCAGGCTGTAATTTAGAATCCTGCTTTAGGAGTAGGAAACCGGTTGGAGGACCCATGGAGAGAGATAAGAGATGCAAGATATGGAGAGGGAAACTTTTTCCTTCCCGTTGTTTGCGGAGGGTGAAGTGAAAGAGGGGTTTTGATACCAATGATTATCTGTGATGTGTAATTATCTTGGCATTTTGGGGAGAAAATAAAACATTTGAGGGGGAAAGGAAAGAACTGAATGATGGCAGCATGGTGCTTCTGTTTGGGGAAGGCAGGGCTGTTTGATTTCCTGCCCCTTGGTATGTGCTGAGCAAAGCTGGGCTGAAACACGTGAAAAGTGCATCAAGGTGTAGTTTGGATCCTGAAATCTGGATTTGGGGTGCCCAGGCTGGGGCAGTAACTGCCATCCCATTCCTGGTGGTTTTTGCTGGAGGAATAGTGAGGGGAAATATGTGGAGTTCCTTCAGAAAACAGAAATAAGGTGGAGACAAGAGACAAATTCCCTGCTCTGTGGGACTGGGAAGGAGTTTCCTGCAGGGCTGTTGGATGTGGTGGTGTTTTCCAGGGCTTTGCTGCCACCAGCCCCAGCACGTTCCTACCTGTCACTGTCTCTGCTCCTGCCTAGAGCTCCCCAGGTATTCCTGCCAAGCGGGGAAATGCATCCAAGTGATGGCAGGAAGAAAAGGCAGGACAGAGAAATTCCTCTTTATGGCAGCAGCCAAGAGAATGGGGATTTATCTTGAAGATTAACTGGGCTGCTCTGGTCAGTTTGCTTTTCCTGCCGTGAAATTCAGTCCTGTAAGCTCAGAGGTTGCTCCACAGATCTGCAGAAGGTGCAGCGATAAAACTGTTTAAATCCCCTTTTGGATTTTGGAGGGACAGGGGTAATTCCCCTGGTGATGAGGTTTATTTTTCTCCATTAGTACCTGGTTTTGAACAGTTTCCTCTCTTCTCCTTGCTTAAGGCTGGGCTTTCAGAAAAGCCTCTTCTTGAGGAGACTTAGTGTGTGCACACACCACGTGAAGTCAACAAGGGCTCAACTTCAAAGTGAAGCATGTGGATAAATATTATCCTGACTCGAGGCTACTATTTATTCTTTTTCTTCCAAAACCAAACACATTCACACATGCCTTCTCAAGACCTGGAATTATTCACTCTGCTTTACTTTGGATGATCACACCTCATCTGCCTCTCTCAGGTGGGTGGGCTTTACTGGGTTTCAGCAATTTTTGAATATTGAAGGGAAAATAGCGTAGCCGGGCCCAAAATCCTCCACTTTTAGGCTCAAAATCCACTGCTCTTGTTTGTGTGGTTTCCATGGGTCACCGAGGTGGGATGGGAGAGCCCAGGGAGATGGTGGGAACCCAAAGCTGAAATTTGAGGGACTGGGAGGACGTTTCCTTCAGGGCTTGGGAGCCGAACGTGCCAGGGCTGTGCAGTTTGCTGTGGGATTCACTCCCTAGAAGTGCCCGCAACAGGCAAGTCCCTGTGTCCCAGGTGTCCAAAAGAAGCCACTTTCACCGAAAATCAGCGTGGTTAATTCTGCCTCAAGCCTCAGGACCAAATGCCCCGGGTTCCAGACGATTCCTGCCTGCACGATCACCGTCCCAGATGTGCCTCCCTGTCTGCTCCAACCCCCCGTGCAGGGGAGAGCCTCGGTGCCTAGGAAATAATAAAATAAAGCCATGCCATCAAATGTTTTATGTATGAGGAGGTGCGGGGCTGTCAATAATCTTCCATGTTTTTTAATGCGCGCTCTGCCGGCGCTGCCGCTCGCGGCTGATGACACCAATTAATTTCATTGTTTGGAAATAATCTTCCGCGGCGTGCGATTTGCACGGCCTCAGCCTTATGCTTTCTAATGATTTCTCTATTAATTTCACTGCTGCCAATAAGCTGAAGATGCCTTTCGAGTGGAAAGGGAAACATGACCTGATACCGTGGATAAAATATTAGCGAGAGCGAATTAAATCCCTGTTAGCAGTGGTAGGACCCCGGCCCCCAAAGACACAGGAGCTGCTGGAGCGTGGCAGAGAGAAAAGAGCTGCACATGCTGTGTGTGGATGCACAAGTGTGGAGCAATAAGTTTTTGGAATTAATGGAGAATCAGTGTTTTTGTCCCCTCCTGCTCCAGCTGGCTTTTTCCTGGTTAAAAAAAGAGCTGACACGGAGAAATTCAATGTCTGGGCCTCCCTGTGGGATGGCAGCTCTGGGGCTGGGCTTGCCCCTCTGGAGCTGTGGTTATGCTTTGCCTTAATTCCTACTTTTTGGTCTCAAGTTGGGTATGGTGAGCTCCATGGCAGTGCTGCCTTTGTCACCTCGTGTCCACCTGCAAGGATGAAGCTCCAGGAGGATTTCCCCCTGACCTGCAGGACAGTGCCATTAATTTTCCTGGTTTTCAGCATCACAAACCTCAAACTGTATTCAAGCCTTGTCTTTTTGGGCACCCATAGCGCAGAAATCCCCAAAACCAAGGTTTATACACAGCATTTCCAGCACAAGCCGGGGTTGATGACTTTGGTACTGGTCATGTGTGAGTCCTTTGCATCACCTGAGCCCTGAGAAGTGGCCTTGGAGCAACCTGGAATAATCAAAACTGTCCCTGCCTGGGGAATTGGAACAAGATGAGCTTTAAGATCCCTCTCAACCCAAACCATTCCATGATTCTGTGGTGGAATTATCCTCTTTCAGCCTTTGGAAGAGCTCTGTATTCATGGTGTGGCTGGGGCTGGCTTTCTTCATCCATTTCCTTCTGAGAGGAAAAAAATGTTCCTGTAATGCACAAAAACATCACCCCCATCGATACTGCCTAAGTGAGGCACAAAGCAGGGGAAAAAATCAATTCAATTTGTGGCCGAAATATTTATGTGATGATTTATATAAACACCCAGATATTTATTGCCTTCATGTTTTAGTCGCTGTGCTGTGAAGTTTTTTTTGGTTCCTGCATAAATAGGAGGGAAATGAGTTGGTAATCAAGGATATGGAGCTGAGGGCTGGGGAGAGATGAGGGGGGAAAATTTGGGAAAGAGCTGGTGGTTTGCAGTGGGGAGGATGGAGCCAGGGCAGCAGGATCAGAGCTTTTCCTTCACAAATTCCTCGTTGGATGCAAATCATGAGGCTTTGGGGTTCTGTGCACCACAGAAGTGATGCTCACCTTGGCTGGGCTGGCAACCTGTGGGGCGTTTCAGTAATTTCATTTTTCCTTCCCATATTTTTAATTGTGCAAACAGAAAAGAACACCGAGTTTTTGCACAAGTAAAATCATGACAGCGTGGGCAGGAAGAAAACAATACAATGAATTCTGTATGAAATAGTGTCAGGAGCTGTGGTGGGCAGAGAGTCCGTGGTGCTGCTGCTGCTCGGGAAGGATTTTTGGAATTCTGGTTTTGCATTCCCAGTGCCCAGCAGATCCCTCCTGCCCCACAGCCACTTCCAAGGACTGGACTCCATTCCAGAGGAATCCTCGAGGCCCATCCTGCTCTGTGCCATCACCAGGAGGCTGCTCCATCCTCCAGGTGTGCTGTGAAGTTGCCTGAACGGGCTTTGGGACGGTGATAAAGTGCTCCTGGTGGGATGAAAGGCTGAGTGTGGGATCTGTGCTGGCCTTGGCTGGCTCTGGGCTCGGGGTTAGAGAGGGAAGTCAAGCCCTCCTGGAGCTCCTGTGAGCTCAAAGCCCTTACATCTCTGCCCTCACAGGGGAACTTACTGAAACTCAGTGCCTGCTCCTCTGAGTCACACATTAACTGAAAATTCAATTTTTTCCCCCTTTGCTCTTAAAAAAACCCCAACACCCAAACAAAACTGCTCAAAAAATTTGGTTGTCAGCAAAAGCAAAAAGGGAAAAAAAAAGCCCCAAAGTGCCACCCACCATCTCTACTGCTGGGGCAGACCCAAACCAGCAGAACGAGCCGGGGTGGCTTTTCCTCACTGTTGGAGGGAGCTCTGGTTCATAATGAATAGTTTTCCAGGCTGATTCTGCAGGGAGAACAATGAGGACATTGAGAGCAGATCCCTGCTGGCCTCACAGAGAGCCTGAGCCCTGTGCTTGCTCTGAATCCCTTCTCCTCACACACCCCAGGCTGGACGTCCCATCCCACCTAAAAACTCCTTCAGAGACACAGGATGGGGATTCAATCACAGAGTGACATTTTTCCCTGTGATGCTTTCTTTCCCTGATGGACTCTAATCTTCTGATATTATAAGGAGTGAGGAGTAACGGAGCTCTTGGCCTTTTTAAATATGTATGAACTTCTCAGGGAAATGAGAAGCGACGGAGACAGATCACAGATGCGAGCTGCTCTCGCAGCCGTGCCACTCACCAGCCGTGGCTGTCTCTTTTCCCCCTGTCCCAAGTCATTATTCACAGGCAAAGCATAATGTTTCTGTTCCTTGGGTTATGGATTATTATTATTATTATTATTATTATTATTATTACTATTATTACTATTATTATTATTATCAGGAGGAGGCAGGGTCTGGGCCGCAGATCACAGAAAGCTGATGGTGCAGTTCCTACCTCTGGCTCGCTGGGGTTTTTGATGCTGGCAAACAAAGCTGTTCTCTGCTGCTTGGCGGGGTCAGGCTGGGTGGTGACTCAGGAAAATGAGCTTTAATGTTGTGATTTTGGTGACAAACCTGCACATTTTTATTTGTTGTGCTGGTCAGGTTTGGATTCTGAGAGTTGGATGTGATTGTCCCATGTTCTCACTCAGCTTTATCCCTCCAGGTGAACGTGGTGGGATTTCTCAGGGCTTTGTGTGTGTTATTTCTAAATGCTGATATAAACCATGGATATGTGGATTAGCTCATGCACTCACAACGCAGCAAAGCTTTTTCCTTACTGTCACAGCAGTGGGTTACAGCAGGGCAAGGGCTTTTCTCATCTTATTTAATTCTCCAGACAAACTCGTAACAAAAAATACCCCTAATTTTGTCTGAAATGCATCTAACAGTTTTGTCTAAAAAGTGAATTTTTGGAGAACATTAATTATTTTCACACAGTGTGTTTTGTCTTCATTTAAAATTATATTTAATCTGGTGAGTTTTTTATTGTGAGAGCTGGGAACTGAACAGAAATACAGCAGGAGCAAAGCTTGCTGATGTCCCCTCTCCTTCCTTCCCACTGTGCTGCCATAGCACCCCCCCAAAATGAATAATTCAGCCAGCAGGTACCACTGGGATATCTGAGAAGGTCACATAAATGAGGTGACACCCACTTTTTATCAGCCCTTTGAAGGTCACATCGAGGGGGTGACACCCTCTTGTGAACAGTCCTTTGCTTTCACAGCTGTAAAGGTTATTCCTGAGGGGAAGAGTTAAACCTCGGGATCGGTTTCTTGCTCCACGGGGCCTCTCCATGCAAGTGTTTGCAGGATTAGGGTTTGTGGAGTTTGGGATGTGCAGCACATCTAACAACATGAGTCTGGCACCATAACACACATGGCATGAACTGATTTTTATTTCTGCTGGAGAAGGGAAGCTGATGAGGAGAGGGAAAAGAGGAAAACAGGCAGGGATGGATAGGATTTGCTTTCAGGGAAGGCTCTCCTCACCCACAGGGTGATGGGGTGTGATGTCCCTGTGTGCACAGGGATTGTGTCTGTTACAGGAATGGGGTTGGCTCTCAAATATTTGATTTACTGGGGTTCTTCAAGCTCTGGACCATGGAAGATGTGGTGGTCATTGGCTTTCAGCCTCCTCCCCAGGGCAGGGGATCAATGCAGCTCAATATGGGGTTCAGCCTGTGGTTTGTGCTTTTTCCAGAAGGACTTGGGGAGAAAAAAATGCCATTTAAAGAAAATTACTGCATTGCCTATCAACTGAAAACAAAAGTCTTTTGTCCTGTCAATCATGGGGAGGCTTTATCTTGTCAATCACGGGGAAAATGCTTCCCTTGCACTTCTGCCAGACTTTGAACAGTCAGGGTTTCTCCTTCAGTCAAACAAGCAAGTGTTGAGTGCAGTGGCTCTTAATAAATATATTTTAAATTATATAAAGAATAAATATTAACGTTTTATAAGTATTTGGACATGAGAGAAGGGGGTAATGCAAGTGTGTGTCCTGCTGTCCCACAGCTGACCCTGGGTGATGGATCAGGCTCCCAGAGGGAGAGCAACCCCCCCGGGGGTGTGGGACATGCAGCTCCTCACGCTTGTGCCAGCCTGTGAGCTGGAAAAAATCCCTGTGTGTTGGGATATTCTGCACTCTGTGGGGTCCTGCCCCATCAGGTTTGTGCACATTTAATGCCCCTGCTTGGGGAGCTGTGGGAGCTGCACAAATCCCCTCAGTGAGCTCGCTGCAGGCTCTGACTGTAGTTCTGTTTCCTCAGCACGTGTGGTGCCTTGGTGCGACCACCTAAAAACAGAGGCTAGGCAAAATTAAGAGAATAAAAAGCAGTTCTATTTATTGAAGGGCCTTCAGGTGCATTTAGGGCAGTCACAGCCCACCCAGTGGCTGCACCCTAAAATGGACGACCAGTCACAGGTTTCTCATACTTTTGTAAGTTTGGTCCATTTGCACATCAGGGGTTAATCCTCCAATTACAGCTTCAGGTAATGAAGTAATTTACCCCAAGTTTGCTCCCCCCAGTTCATTGTTGTTTACATATCTCAGGGCCTGAGACACTGAGGTGTCCTTGAGTTTCAGGCCTAGAGAGAAATTGTTTTGTCTAAAATGGGACAACAGTGGCTCAGTACTGTATGTGGAGTTTAGAGTTACACATATAACTCTATATGTATAATTACATATAAGAATTACATAAATACATAAAAGAATTACAGGATTACAGATACATGAAAAATACGGAAGCTAAAGTCCTAAGGCATGACGTGGATGATGCTGCTGATGGGATGTTCCTGATGCCAGGGGTCGTTCCCTGGAGCGCTGTGAGGGCACTGCCAGCCTCAGCCTGGGGCAGATCTCTGTTCCTCCAGCCCCTGGGGGCTCAGGCAGGAGGGAAGAGGCTGCAGTTTGATCCCATCAGGAAACCACAGGACCACTGCAGGGTGTCTGCAGAGACCAGATCAAGCTGCTGCTGTCCCCTCACAGACTCGCCCTGACTCTGGTCACAGACTGGACTCTGTGGCTTGTTTTGAATCATTTGTGGCTTTTGTTTTGTTCACAAGAGCGAAAGACCTTTTCCTTTCCCTTTCCACTTCCTTTCCCTTTTGCACAGTGTTTGCTTTTCCTGTGCTGCTCCACAGATGGGCTCTGAATGGGTTTTTCTGGGAATAAGTGCACTTCCAGGAGTTTGTCTGTCCATCCATCCATCAGTGCACAGCCCTGGCGATGGGAGCTGGGTACCAAACCTCTCATTCCTGTGTCTATGCTTCACAGAGATGCTGCCATGCTGCTGCCTCATCTCCTGCCGCAGGAATGTTCCTGCCCGAGCTGGAGACCCAGTTAAGCTCTGGAAGTTCAGGTCACATTGTGCTGACAGCGTTGCTGGAGCTCCCAACCCCTCAGTGCCACTCACAGCATCACAGAATCAGCCAGGATGGAAAAGCTCTGGAGCAGTGCAGGATCCCTGATCCCTGCAGCAGCAAAGGTCTCCCCACTCGTGCCAGGAGCAGGGTTTCAGGAGCTTTAAAGCTGTGCTGAGTGGGCTGTGCCAGAGCTGGGGCTGTTGTTGTGCAGTGGCCGCGTGGCCGGGGGTGTGTGGGTGCTGCCCTGGGCTCGGGGCCATCTGCTCCCTTCCTCCCGGGCTGGCAAAGGCTTTTTCCTGCAAAAAAAAAATAAAATGAAATGGTGTCAGGAACTGGTATCATTGTTCTCCCGTTTCCCCTTGCAGCCAGCTGAAGGTATAAAGCTGCTGGATCTGTAAAGCAGCCATATGGAGTTTCCATTCTCTTGGTCCCTCTGTGAGCAGGACACCCAAATATTGCTGTCACTCCGTGCCAGGAATTTGGTGGGGAGGTTACGTGACTGTGGTGCCTTGGCTGACAGTCCTTTTAAAGCCAAAATTGGTAAATAGGGACATCTCTCTGTGGCAGGGGAGCTGAATCACTTCGGTTGAGCTTTTACCTACAAACTTCATTCTTTTTGCAGCTCGACTTTTATTTCCACAGCTCTGACTTTGGATGCTGGAGCTGCTGTCGGTGCTTTCCCAGGAGGGGCTCAGTGGGGAGGGCGAGCTCAGGGTGCTCCATCCCCATCACCCACAGTGGGAAATGAAGGAGCTGGTGGGTCCAGAGCCAGGGATTCATCTCATCCTCTGGGAAATCACAGCATGCTGGTGTTGCTCTGCATCCTGAGGTGATGCTCAGGCTCTGCTCCATTTGCTTTCTCTGCTGGGAGGCTCTCCAGGGTTTTACATCAGCTCCAGGTGTTTTACCTTTCTTCCGTTAGTAAAACAAGTTGATTTTCAGAGCATGGAGTTATCAGGGCTGGCTCCTGGGTGTGCTGGAGCAGAGAGCAGGGACCAGTGCTGGTGATAACTCACCACCATCATTGCTCATCTCTGTTTTGAAAAGCTTGGCTCGTTCCCAGAAATTCTCCTGATTCTTTACGTATCAGTATTTTATAAATCCCAGGGCACACAGCCCAGGCAGTTTGGAGCTGGGAGAGCTGTGCTGTGAGGATTTGGTGGGTGGTTTGGAGAGCCCCTGGGGAGGGATGCAGCCCTGGCACCCACCTGGTCCCATCCTGCATCCCCCCCCTCCATGGGCACGGCGTGTCCGTGCCAGACAAGGACAGATGGGCCCTGGCATTGCCTTTCGCTCCCCTGAATGCAGGAGATCGGTCTTAGCCAGGCTTTTCTTAATGGAAGACAAATATGAGTCACCCTGGTGGTTTTTCATACCAGTCTTTTGTTTCTTTTCCTTCTGAACTGCAACAAAAGCTTCAGAGCACTGGGACCAGTAATTAGTTTCGCTCTTATTTTCCCCAGAACCTCACCTCTGGAGCACGTGTGTGCCGGGAGCCACATCCAGGAGAATGGCCCCGGGGCTGAATTTGCATTTCTGATGCAGAAATTCAAATGAGTTCCATACATCAAGCTGATTCCAGTGGTCAGAGCATCACTTCTTATCAGGGGCTGTGGGGATCCTTGGCTGCTGAGCCTCCCCTGGTGCAGCTGCCAACTCCTGTGCACACTTGACAGAAATAACCCCAAATGCCACATGGGATGGGTGCCTCTGGTGTCCTCAGGAGGAGGTGCTTGATCCCCACGGGTGTCTCTGAAGCTGTGGGTGGAGGGGACACGTGTGAAATCTCACCTGGTCTCCACTTTCATCCCTAATTGCACCTTCTTGGGAGTTTATCCAGTTATTATTTCAGTTTTCTTTGAGCAGGACAATGTCTGGTGGCTCCTGAGCGGATTGCTGTCAGCCAGACTTTGTGTTTGGCTTTTCATCTTTGGTAATAATAAAAGTGGGTGATTTTACATGCCTCACTTTTCATCCTCGAGTAGCCCAGAGCTCTTTGTGAATGGAAATCTCTATGAAGGAGGCAGTGCCAGGGGTTGGAGAGGCAGGGGCTGCTTCTGCTTGGCACAGCCAGGAACAAGAGCAACCCAAGCACCAGGAGATGCCTTGAGGAACACAGGTTTGATAAACAAAGAGTTCTGTCTCTACCCACGGAGCTGAGGCTTCCAAAGAAGAGCAGATGGCATTGAAAGCTTCTTCCTGGTGCCAGCCAGGCCTTCTGCAGGGTTGCACACAGGAGGTCGCACTTGGTGGGTGCCTGGCTGGATGATTTCCAGGTTTTTAGGCAAGGTTTGCAAGTTGTGTTTCTCAGCTGGCTGTGCTCCTGTTGATACAGAGCACTGCAAAACTTCTTATCCACCATTCACCCACCCTTTTTGGGTCTAATGTGTTGAAAAAGGAGATTGTTTGTGACTCCCAGTGCTGCTGGTGTGTGAGGAGGGGGGTGTGGCGCATTTAGTGTCCCCCTGTGGTGTTTCTCCAGCTGAATTTGGCTGTGCAATGGCATTTGCCACCTGCAAAGCCCAAACCCTGAGGGAGATGAGGCACCCTTGATGAGGGGAATCTTCAAACTGCGGCAACAGAGGGCAGAAACAACCAGAGGGAAGAGTAATGCTGGAGGAGATTGCAGTGTGCAGCTTGCTGATTGCCCCGTGATGTGTCTGTGAGCCATGGCTGCGTTAGGGGTGGCTCTGTTCCTCTCCATGTCCAACCCTGCCCTGCACAGGGCTGGCTCTGCTGCCCTCCTCCAGCTTTCCAAGGGCCTTCCCTGCCTGAAATCACTGGGACACTCATTACCCACATCAGAAATTGCTGCTCAGTTCATTCCCCTCCAACAACTACGAGCTCCCTTGGAGCAGTTGCTGAGGAGGAGAGGATTGAGCACCTTCCGTGGCTTTGTTTGGAGGAGGAACATAAAATAAACGAAAAAAAAAAGGCAGAAAATCAACTCCTTGTTCAAATTCCTGCTCTCCTCTGCCTCGTCACTTGGGTTTTGGTAATTGCTTTAATCTGCACTTGGGGTTTCCTGGCAGGAGAAGGATTTTTCAGTGGCTGTCATTCCTTTGTTACTGGTTGTTTCCAAACTCATTACTCCTGGCATTTATTCACCCAGGCTGGGAGCAGCTTGCACCAGGGGCACAAAATGGAAATTGATTTACAGTGACGGTGTGTGATCTAGAAAACGTCAAGTTTTTTCTTTCCCCTCCTGAGTCTATAAATTAGTTTTGATTCCAATGAGATTTTCTGCTATAGTTATAAATCAGATCCCAAGGAGCTGTGTGAGTATGGGATATTAAAGCAGCCAAGCAGCAGCCCTGTATCCCAATATTGCTGATGCCCAGAGGTTTGTGTGGGATGCAGTTGAGAAAGGGGCTTTTGTCTGCTGAAATACAGTTGTATCCTTAATAAATCGATTTAAAAAGTTGTATAGGCCTAAGTTTTTAGGAAGATAAGGGGCTGGAATTGCTTGTGAATTAAGGAAACAAGTCCCACACTGAGTTTTTCGGAGAATATTGATGCTTCAGCAGCTCTGAGCTAGCAGAGCCCTACGAGGCCTTGCCTCAGGCTGTGACACCGGTGATGGTTTGGGAAATGTGGGGTTGTTGGGAATTGCAGCCTCAGCACCGGGAGAGTTCACAGCATGTGAGCAGCTAATGCAGGGGAGCACTCTTGGGGTGCAGCTGATGGGCTGGAGGGAGGCTTGGAAGGGAGGAAATCCACGTTTCAGTCGGTGTTTCCCAGGATTGGTTTGACCTGAAGAAAACTCTGTGGGTAAACACCCTGGTGCCTCCTCACCAGGCGCTCACTGGGCCTCTGCCAGGTCCTGCTGGGCTGATTCTCCTTCCCTGGGTGTTTCTGGGGGATCCCAAGGCCCCCAAAACTCAGCCAGGACGAGCTGCCAGCTGTGGGCTGCAGTGCTGTGACAGATCATGACCTTACTGCCAGCGAGTCTCGTTCCTGCTCAGGAGTTCACTGCAAAAAAATATTTCTGACCCGACACAAAGCCTCACAACGTGATGTGATGTCAGCCTCATCGGTTTTTCCATTTGCACAGCCATGAAAAGGCCCCAGCAGCAGAGAGCATCAGCCACCAGTGCAGCTGGGGCTGTCCTGTGCCTGATCTGTGCTGTGGCACCCAGGGCAGGGTTCTCATCGTGCCCCTTCCTGTGCCATCCCTCCCTGCTGGTTTTTATAACCTTTTATCCCTTCTCTGAGCTTCCCAGCGCCAGTATTTTGAGCTGGTTGGAAAGAAAGGCATTTTGTGGTTGTGTGGGGATATTTGCTTCGCTTTGGGTTCATTTAGCAAATGTTGGTGGGTTTTTTTATCTCTCTTTTTCTAAAACATTTTAATTAGGGAGGTGTAAAGCTTAGAGCAAATTTGAAGCAGATGGAGCTGGTGACATCACTCTTTGTTTTACTCCTCTTAGTGCAGATTAGCTGCTCTGGGGTAAATCCTGGAGAGGACCTTCTAGGCTTAAACACCCCCAGTGTCTCCAGCCTTTTCCCATCCCTTCTGCCCTCCCTGCCCATCTGCTTTGTCCTCTCCTTGTGCCCCCTTCACTCCCCCCAGGCCTGCCTCCATCAGATGCTGTTTCCAGACCAAAATCCCATCAGCTTCCAGCTGTTCCTTGTGCACGGGCTGTGTGGGGTGGTGCTTCCCTTGGGATGAGCCCTCAGGGGTTGGTGCTGGTGCAGGACCCGTGTCAAACATCCCCCACCCTCAATGCAGGTGGAGTTGTGTGGTTTCTGTTTCCTGCATGGGGGCTTGGTCATGGATCCATCCCAAAACCCGGAGCATCCACACCAAGGAGCCAACAGCTCCTGCTCGTGCTGCCCTTGCCTGTCACTGCTGTGTCCCTTGGACGCATTCCCTGCCTTCAGCCCTGACTTGTCTCTGTGTTTTCCTCCCATCACTTGCACAGGAATTCCAGGCAGGGCTCAGATTGCCATGGCTTTAACCCTTGGCCCGTCTAAAGGAGCGATGGTTTGAGGTTGTCCCAGTGCCTGTCCTGTCCCCCTTTGCCTCCCAGGGCTGGTGGCAGCGCCCTGGTTGTGCAGAGAGGCTCTTGTGGCCCTTTTCCTGCTGTGCTGGTGCCAGCCCTGCCTCGCACCAGGCAGCAGGAATTCCCTTTATCTCCCTGGCAGCAGATGAAAAGCCCTGGCCACAGGATGTGTTTGTGCACATTCTGCTGGGGAAGGCGAGGGGAGGGAGCTGAGCTCTGCTCTGTATCCTCAACTCTGTTTTTTTTCAGCATTTCTTTATTTCCCTCCAAGGAGTTAAAACTTTTCATCCCCCCTTTCCCTTGGAGATTTATCCTGCCTTCTCCAGCAGTCACACCCCTGGGATCCCGGCCCTGGTGCTGGCTCGGGGATTTGGGGTGGTGGGGAAGGTTCAGTTGCCAAAAGCAAATGCTCCCCAACCTCTGTGACTGGCTTCCCCCACGGACCTGATGATGCAATAAATGAACACACTCGTGTTTTCCCAGTGGGAATCTGGATGAGGACACAGGAGAAAACATCTTCAACAGGCTGTGTGTTATCTTCAACTTTTATTTCCCTTTTTGCCAGGCATGGGTGCACAGAGCTGCCCGCTCTGAAGCCACGGGCCACTCACTGCAAAGCCCACAGCACTGAATATACCAAATATTCCCTAAAAATATGGCCGTGGATAACCCCCATTTCCCCATTTGCACAGAGCTCTATTGGATCTCTGCTTTTATACCTGCTGCTCAGTGCTTTGGATATAAAAACAGCTCAGTTTTTCTTGGCTGCTCCAGGCATGGCTTGGCTTCCTCCCTGCTCCGGGGCTTGCAGCAGGACACGTGCAGGACACAGCCCAGGCATCGCCCTGCTGCTTTTCCCTCTTGCTCAAATTGCTCAGGTGCCTTTGGAGCTTGGGTTTTCCATTTGGAAAATGGTGTTGAGAGTCTGCAGGAGTTTTGTGGGGTTTTGTTACTGGCTGTAAGGATTGCTGGGAATATCAGTGCAGGGCTGAGCAGGGTCCTTGTGGGACCTTTTGTTGGGCAGGGTCACAGAAGAGTTTGGGTTGGAGAGGATCTTGAAGCTCATGGGCAGGGACACCTTCCACTGTCCCAGGTGGCTCCAAGCCCCATCCAGCCTGGCCTTGGACACTTCCAGGGATCCAGGAGCAGCCACAGCTTCTCTGGGCACCCTGTGCCAGGGCCTCCTCACCCTCACAGGGAGGAATTTCTCCAGTGTCTCACTGGTGCCTGGCTGGGGGTGTCCCAGCAGCTCTGGGAGCCAGCCTGGGAATCTCCAGTGGAGCCTGACTCATTCTGAGCCAGGTAAAATCTTCTTTTCCGTCCTTCTCACTGATATCTTCTCATCCACGTTTGGTTCAGACGGTTCCTTCCTGCAGCGCTGCTTCCACCCTGCCATCCTTTGGCTTAGGCAGAGGTTATTTATTTCCCTGTTTCAGATTTATGTACAGTATAAACCATTGTGTCCTGAGCTGTTTATGGAGCACAGAAGCGCTTCCTCTTCTCATTGCTCATTTTTAATCAATGGTTTTTGCTTACTCACCAACAGCAAAGCCACAGAGGAATCATTTCTTTTCCTTTTCTCCTTTATTAAACTCAAAAACCCTGGGGCAGGTACCAAAACCAACCAGTTGCTTGGAAAAAAGCCATGATTTTCCTGCATGGATGCTTTGGAGACCATCAGCTGTGCCATTATTGGGACCAATTAAAATCAGATGGCAGCAGCAAAGTGTGTGTCTGGTTCCTGGTGCTGGCTGTGAGCAGGGCTGGGGATTGCAGCCTCTGGTTGAACTTTGCAGGTGAACTCAGCCTTGCAGCAGCAGAACTGGATATTTTAAAATATGAAGAGCCCTTTCTGCATCCAGCCAGGTACTCTGAAGCATCCAGGTGCCTTTTGATGGTGGGATTAGGCTCGTGGACTGGAGGGCTTTGTGAAAGATTGGCTCTTACTTAAAAGTCAAAGCAGTTGGAGTGGGGTTGTCAGGAGGTGACACAGGGGACAGAAGAGGGTGGCAGTGACTTTTCCAGCCTGGCAGGTAACTTGGCATCCAAAAAAAGCTTTACATCAAAGCTTTTGCTGTCAGTGGCTTCACCTTTGTGTCCAAGAGGTTTTCCACACACCAAGCCTGGAAGCACAGCTGGCTCCAGCCTCGGCGAGGTGTTTGCTCAGTGTGGGTAATTAAGGTCATTTTTGCTGTACCTAACTGATCTCAGGAGACTTTGATCCTGCTTGGCACGGTGGCAGTCCCTGGCAGGGATGGGGACATTGCTCTGCCAGTGGCTCCACTTCCCAGTGCTCCTTTTTGGGAATTGTGGTGTTTCCATGCTTACCCTGCAGCACCTGCTTGGCAATAAATAAATGAAAACTGGAGTGGCCTTGCTGCTGGTGCCAACCAGGGCAGAGCAGAGCTGCAGGGAGGGTGCTCAGCCCCCAAATCCTGGACTCCAGCTCCCTGTGTGGAACTCCTCGAGGTGGGAAGGCTGCAGGGAGGGTGCTCAGCCCCCAAATCCTGGACTCCAGCTCCCTGTGTGGAATTCCTCAAGGTGGGAAGGCTGCAGGGAGGTGCTGACAGATGCATCTGGTGGGAGTTGGAAGCCTGGAACTTTTTCCCTGAGCCCATCCTGCTCTTCCCTGCGTGGCAGCTCTTTTGGGATAAGATGATCCCTTTTGGAGGTCCCAGTTTATGGTGCTCAATTCCCTTGTGCTCCCAGCCTGGAGCCTTCACACCCAGAGCTCCCAACTCCCCCCCTCCCTTCGGCGCCGGTCGTTTGGGGTCACGGCTGCCATGGAGAGGATGCCTTTGGAAAGGATGTGGTTCTGCTGTGTTTGCTTGCAAAGTTTCCTGTTTGAGTGTGGTTTCTCTTCCTCTGCTCATTCCAGGAGCATCCAGGGGCTCAGCCCGTTTCCTGCTCCCGGCCCGGGGAGGGACACGGTGCCATGTGGGTGTCCCCAGTGTCACCAGCAGCACCTGGGGCTTGGGGATGTGTCTGAAAAACCAGTTAGGATGGGTGTTTGATTTAGTCTGCTCATATTTGGATTTATAAACTCTTCAGGGGTGATGAAATCAGGGTAGTGGAATAAGAGCATTTCCCATCACTTCATTCCCTGGGAAAAAAGAGGAGAGAGTGTGTCTATGAATAGCTGCATGAGGAAGGCTGTGCACAATAAAGACATTATGAAAAATATTACACTCATCCATATTGATTTTTGCTTTGTTTGCTGGCTGGTTCCTTTATTGCCCTGGCAGAGCCATGAGCAATGTCATCCCAGCTCAGCTAATGAGAAAACATCAGATGCTGCTGTCAGGCTGCCTTGAGAAGCCACTTCCAGGGTCATTTTAAAAAGAACTGGAATGTCCAGCACAGGGAAATGCTGGGCTGGGAAAGGGCTGCTCTGATTCCTGGCGTGGTTGTGATGAGAGGGATGATGTGACATGGAAAATGTGGCACTGGGGGCAACCTCCACTGTCCTCTGAAACCTTTTGCAGGATGGCTGAACCGAGGTAAAGGGGATTAAACACAATCCTTCCCCAAATTTTGCAGGTCCTCTTTATTCAATGACCTTTCCTTAAGTGATGCATTTCACCCTCCTGTCCCCCCCAGGAAGGAAATGTTTGCCAGTGCTTCGTTTATTTTAAATGGTTCCCAGCAGCCAGGGCTGCAGTGAGCCCCAGGGTCTCTGGTGGGAAGAGATTGGGGCTGTCACGGAGAGTGACGTGCGTGGGGTTTGAATACCATTCATTAATTAGGATTTTCCAGTCCTTTTTCCAGGCTGGAGCAGCAACTCCCTTCATTAGCAAAGAGATAAACGCTCCCTGCAGCCAGCTCGGTGTGGTCCCAGGAACCTTCCTGGCTCCTTGCTGGGGAGCACGTGCTCAGCTGGGACTGGATTTTACGGTACCATCATGTATTATTCATCCCAAATAATACATATTCCAACCCTGCCACTGTGCAGGGCAAGGCAGAGTGATTTCAAGGATGTCTCTGACCTATAAATCTTAATATTCGAAGCATTGTCAGATTTTGTGTGTGTGTTTTTGGGGGGCACACAAGGAACCGTTCCTCTCAGCAGAGAGCAAGGGATGCGCCCAAAATGAAATGTTTTACAAACAGCATTTCCCTCAGGTGTCCATCAGTGGTTTGTTGCATCAATTCTGGTCTGGTCTAAATAGATCTGTTGGAAAAAAAGTGAGAGCTTGCAGTTTGAGAGCATCTTGTTGGACTTGAGGTCATGGTATTTACTTTAAATGATGGTTATGGCCAAGGTAGAACCTGTTACTAAGTGTAGATTTCCTCCTTTGTTGGTGGGATTATTTCTGATTTGGGATGAAGAAATAATCTTCCCATACCCACTAGCATTTAATAAAAAAATTATGTGTAAGTATCTATAAGGAAATTAGGGCAGTGGAACTTTTTAAAGGGGGTGTGCATTGATTTATCCTAATCTTATTATACTAATTGATATTAAAGGCAAAACCAGCAGTGCAAACAGTGAAAAGCCACGTTCTTTGCCATCGTGGAAATCTGTGTGTTTCCCATAATGTCGTATTTACCCCTAGGACTAAATTACAGCTTGTGCAGCCCTTTTCTTTAACTCAGTAAATAAGATTTCGCTCCTGTGCACTATCCACCTGTTTCTATGGAAACCAGACTGGAGTGCCAAGCGAGCGGATTCGGCACCGGCCGGAGCGAGGGCGGCTCTGAAAGCCACCCCAGGGCTGGGCTGGGCTCCCTCTGATGCCTGGAGGAGCCAAAGGAAGGGGGTGCAGTTCGTTGATGTGATGCTGAACTTGTCCACGTGCTGCCAAACTTGTCTGATCCCCTTAAAACTGACAACAAGCTCATTTTTTTGGCTGAGACGAGGATCTCGCCTGTTTCGGAGGGGGAGAGGAGATGCTTCGGGCTGTGTCTGCACACGGGGAATCTGATGCTCTGTTTCTAAATGTGTGTGGGACTTGGAGGGGTGCAGAGCTTGGGGGGCTGCTCCAGGGGATGATCCCTGATGCTCCAGTGAGCCCTGGGCTGGATCCTGGATGAGATGAGCAAGGGGGAGTGGAGCTTGTCTCAGGGTTTCCCTTCAAGAGCGCAGAGCAAGCCAAGAAGATTTGCCTTTTGTAGTGAAAAAAATTATTAAAGCAAAATTAATTTCTTAGACTTGGATAATGAAACATCTTTCCTGAGGGCCCAAATAGAAGCATTTTTAATGTTATTTTTAACAGTGCTATTTTTCACGTGTCTTGACTCCCGTTCTCTTCAGACTCAGAGTGGGAAGAGCCGTGCAGTGGGATTGGTATGAAAATCTCCAGCCTATTTTTGCCGTGTTTGAGATTAGATAATGCAACAAATCTGAGGTGTGCCCTGGAGACGGGGGTGTGTGGAGAAAACATCAGCTGGTTAAAACCAGATGGCCTCTCTGGTCATCTTTCTCCGATATCAAAGGCAATTTTGCATCATTTTATTTTATGTTCTAATGGAAAACTGGGGTGGAGGTTGGTGTTGCCTTACTCAGGGCCTGGACATCCCATGGTTTTTCCAAGATTATTTCCATAATCCTTTGGATATTTCTCTCACTGCTTTCCAGGCATTTGCCCCCTCTCTTTGCTGTGCTGGGATTTGAGATGTGGGAAGGGGCCGTGGTGGAAAACAAACCCAATCTCGCCTGCACACCGAGATGATAATGATAATGATGATAATGAGCACTAATAATACACCACAGTGAGGAAATGGGAGCAGACCCAAGGTTTAGCAGGAAGGACCAGGGAAGGATTTTTACTGGCAGCTCTTGGGTGATGAGGAGCTTCAGCCAGCGTTTGCTGCAAGCACAGGAACCCCCCTGCTCCGCCTGATTCTCCCAGGGAAGATGTTCCTTCCTTGCTTGCTGCAATTCCTGCCCTCGACTGGCTGTGGACCTCATAAAACAGATTTTCCTGCAAAATGGTGCAGCTGGAGGCTTCTGCCAGGCTCTTGCATTCCAGTTTGGGGGTTTTGGGGATAAAAGTTGGGTCTTCTCCCTGTGTCCAGCTGTGTCAGAGGGGTGTGTGGAGCAGGGAGATGCTGGTCTGGCTGCAGAGCCTCACTTCTCATCATCCTTTATTTTTCTGGCATTTCCTTCTTTGTTTCCATCATCCACGTGCCTGTTCCTCAGCTAAAACCCCCTGGGTGACCGGTGAAAGTGAAAGAGAAGTGAAAGAGACCCCCAGTCTGTGACCAATTCAGATCTTGGTGCTCACTGAGTGCCTTAATGAACGGGGCAGGAACGAAATCCTGGATCTGGAGGTTTTCCCTTTCTTTCCGCCTCAGGCCCTTCTGTAATCTTAATAATAAAAATAAAACCCTCCCTCCCCATCCACCTATCCTTTATTGGAAGTGCTAAACAGGCATCTTCAGCGACTTTTTCTAATAAAAGGATGTCTGTGAAACAGAGCCCCAGAGAGCTGAGCTGCTTTACAGGGAGCTGTTGGAACTGCTTTCCGTGCTGGCTTTTTAATATAGTTTAATACAGTTCTGGCCCTTTTTCTGCATAGTTTTCCCCCATCAAAGCTTATCGTTTCCACTCTGTTGTCTTGCTGTCACGCAGCTTTGGAGGGGGTTTGGGAAGGGGACTGGCGCATGGAGCAGCGGAGAGCTCCGTATTTACATCCCAAATGCAAATTCACGGGTGACTCATCTATGTCCGGGTGGGGAAATGCTCTGAAGTGAAAATCCCGGTGACAACAGGCGTGGAGCACCCCAGCTGTTCGCTTAACAGGTGGCATTGGTTTATTTATTTATTTATTTGTAATTGTCTTTATTTGAAGTTTTTCCCCGCAGTGAGGTGTCAGTTACAGCCTAAGGACACCGAGCAGCTCCGGGGACAGATGTGGCCCCGGGCAGAGCAAGGCAGGAACACAGATGTGCTGTTAGGGACAGCAGCCAGAGAGGAAAATGGGGATTTCCAGAGGTCTGAACCCTGCCTCAGAGCTGGTGAACAGCACCAGGCTCTCCGGGATCAGCTGGGAGATGCTGTTGGAAAGACACAATGGGATGTCAGCTTGCTTTGTGGGGTTCATGGACGGGTCTGGCCGGGCTTCCTCTTCTAATATTTCATTTAAAATTCTCTCCCAAGCTGTGGGATGTGCATTTGTTTGGGATGAAACCCAGCAGAGCCTGTGCTGCTCCGGGTGACAGCAGCTGGGACCCTTTGCCAGGGTGTGGGGTGACACGAGAGCCCCTGGGTTTGTGTTTTGGCACCTTTGTGTCTCCCACAAAAAAGGTGCTGTGGCTTCTTAGGAAGGGCAGGAAGAGGTTCTGGTGTGGACTGGAGCAAACCAGTGAGCAGGGAAGGGGCCAAGGGCACTTGAGAGCCCTTCTCACAAGGGTCCAGAGGAGAGCTGGGACCTGCCCATGCCCTGGAGCCCATCTGGGAGCCTTTGGCAGTGCAAAAGCTGCTGGGAATGCTGTCAGGAGCGAGAGAGGGGATGGATGTTTAATTAATTCAGATCATTTAGATCATGAAGTGATTGGCTTGACAAGGGAGCAGCGAGATCGGTCCCAGCAGCTCTGCTGGAGTCACTGGAGGGGGGGTGACCCTGCCATCATCCCCGGCAGGCAGGACACAGTCCCTGAGGGAAATTCCCCTCAGAACATCCCCGGGGATCTGCTGGGAAGCAGCTGCAGGGCCAGCAGGGAGTGAAGACATCCCTGAGTGCACTCGGCTGATCCAGGGAAACGTCTCCAGGTCTGTGTGTGTCTGATTGCTCCAGACGTGTTCCATCCTCTGCTCATCCACCATGGAAGCATTTCCTGCTGGAGCTGTGACCCCTGACTGGGCAGGGATGAGGAAATGAAGAGATCCTGTGTTTTGCAGGAGGAGATGTCAACACACAGCTTATGCTGGTGCCAGGGCTGGGTGAGAAACTGCCCATGCTGGGGGCAAACTGGGATAACCCTGGCTCAAACCCCCTCCCACTGGGGGGTTAGGTGTGAAGGAAGAGGGTGAGAGGCAGCAAGCTGGGATCGTGCTTTTTAATGGAGGCATTCCAGTATAAATAGCTTGGATTGATGGAGGTCTTAATAAACACTGAATTATTTTGGTACAGGGCTCGTCAGCTCTTGTCCAGAGCTTTACAGATATCAGAGCCATCACCTCCTACCCTGCAAACATTTATTGCTGATAATACTCCACGCCTGCAGCAGAATAAAGCACTTCATGAAAAATACATCAGTGGGACCTTTGTTAGCAGAGGGCTGCCTTGGCATTCCTGCTGTGATAACCAGCAGGGACGTTCCCCTGGGCTTTCCCTGGATGCTGCAGTGATGACAGTTCTGTCTTTCTCTCTCTCTTGACCCATCTGCTCCCCCCTCTCATATCCTGGGCTCCCTGGGCTGCTGCTGGATCCCAGTGGGATCTGGGGGCACAGGACTGGGCAGTCTGGTCAGGAAAAGGCCCCACAGCCTGGCCGTACAGTGGGAAGGGAGCAAAACATGTGGAGGGGTCCTGGCAAGTTCTGGGATGGAAATTTTCATTGATGTTGTGCTGATTGGACATTTTGGAGGGTCTTTTTTGTCTTTTCCCATTGGAGCCCAATTTGTTCCTTGTCCAGAGGCACCACCAGGATGCTGCTGCTGGAGAGGAAACTTGGCTCTGGTGTGAGTTTCAGGGTGCCTGTGAACACCCCAGGGAGAGCCCAGATCCCTGTTCTCTTTATAGGTCAACACACATCACCCCTGGGATGGCTTTTCCTTCATGAAGTGCCTGGAAGTGGGGTTGGATGAGTGGTGGGAAACCAGAATTCCAAGCTGGAGCAACTCCAGCACAGGCAGCTGCTCCTCCTGTTTGCACCCAATTCCCCAAATCCACGACTGCAGCTCCTCACAGACCAGTCCCACCACTCCAAACCCCAATTCCAGCCAGCAAGGGAGATGGAGTTTGCTCAGCTGAACGTTCTCTTGGCGGATGTAATTCCCGCATAAATATCCCTACATTGTCAAACCATCCTTTTTTTTCTTTTTTTTTTCCCCTTTTAGCCCCTCAGACGTGTGATTTTTATTTCTCCAGCTGTAAAGCCGAGCGTGTGAATGTTAAATTGTTAAATAAGTCAAACATAATTATTCAAGTACCCGGCATAATGTGTTTCAGAAGTGCGGGATCTGAAATCCGACACAATGCGCGCGGGCGAACGCTTTTGTGGGGATTGTACTCCTGAGGGGGATGTCATTTTGACAAGAAGATATTTTCCCTCTTTCACAGCCTGTCTTGTACTGTCTTGATGCTTTGGTGGAAGTCTCATCCGAGCGGAGTTGATTTTGATGGGGAATTATTCAAACCTTTCAGAGCCATCCCTGTGGACTGGTTTGCTCCGCGGGCTGATGAGATGATACCGGCGAGGAGCTCGGGGCTGGGGGTCTGATGTGAAATAAAAAGGTTTTTCTTTTGCGAGGCTTGGTCTGAGCTGGTTATCTCCTGGTAATGCTATCAAATGCTCTTTTCTGCAGTCCGAGCACATCGTCTACATCTGGCCAAAATGAGGCATGAAAGAAAGATGTTTCGAACAAAAAACAGCCTTAATAGCAGATGGGGGAAAAAAGTCATTAAAACTCAGTTTTCAGGGATTTTTTGGGCTTTTTTTAAAATCCAAAATTGGAAAATATTTTGTTTGTTTGTGGATATAAAAGAAACATTGCCTGTTCCCAGTGGACAAAACCAGAATACTCCTCAGTATCTATGAGAACAGAAAAACCCTTTCTTCTTTTCCTGTCCCACTCCTCAGTTTTGAGTTTTACGCCAGGCTGAACTTTTCCTCTGGGAATTCCAGCCATTGCTGCCGTTAAGCACACGTGGTTATTTGCAGTGTGGATTTTCATGCCCCACATGAGGCACCTGAGCAGGGGCTCACCCTGATTTTTGGGGATTTTGTGCTGCATAAAAGGCTCTGTTCAGTGGTAACTCAGTGGTGCTTCTTGTGAAGTCAATAAGACTTTCACGTGCTCTTCCTGGCAGTCAGAAAATGCCAAGAGAGCCAGCAAAGAACAAATCCCAGTTTCCTGTTCCCTTCCCACAAGTAAATACTTGCCAGGCGTTTCCAGGAGCTGCACAGGACAGAAACCAGTTTTACCTGTTTTATTACAGAATCTCTTTGTTCTGGACAAGAGCTCCAGGGAGGAGTTTTCCCCGACCCTCTGGGACTGACCTGCTCCTACCTGAGGTGACAGCAGTTATTCCTCTGATCTCACCCTCAGATTGGCATAGGTGGCCTTTGGGATGCAGTTTTGGGTGTTGACACTTGTGGAAAACGCTGCCCTGCTGGCACCAGTAATTCCTGTTCCTTTTTTACTCTTTCTCCCTTCGTGGCTGCTGGGACCCTCATTCCCTCCCGCACAGGGCGTTGTCAAGGACTCTCATCCATCTTGATGACCTTGATCAACATCGTGTGTTCAAACCTGAGCCCTTACAACCGTCAGGGGGCCGTGGTGATGGGAGCCTGTATTAACACATGGATAAATCCCTCTTTTTTTCCCTCCCCCTGCAACCCCAGGCTGACCACAGCGCACAGCCCAGCTGCTCTTTGTCTCTAAAGTCCTGATTAAAGGGCTGGGAGAAGGAGCATGTGGTGGTTCAAGCCACATTTCTCTTTCTCTGTGTATTTTTGGCGTTTTCTTTCCCGTACCAAGGCTGGCTCTTCGCATCCCACCCGATTTGAGCGGCGCGTGTCGAAATCCCTCACAGCTTCTGCTCGCCGTGCGTTCCACGCTTGCTCAATCTGTTCCTATTAATTTTTAAAGGCGTTTTTAGCGGCAGATAAACAGCTGGTGACACTCTGGATTGTCTGAGGAGCTGCACACCGAGCTGGGGGATGCGGGAGCAGCGCCGGGAGCGTGGGGATGGTGTTCCCTTGGGATGCACACACCCTCTGTGTGCTGCTTCCCCTGCCTCCCCGCTGGAGATGGGGCTCTCCAGCTGCCACTCGGCTTTCCCTGCTGTTTTAAACCATCCTGGCTCGCTGCAGGTCCTGAGCAGAGCTGAGCTCACACCGGCAGATCCAGCTGGGGAGTCTGCCTGAGCATCCCTGACAAAGCTATTTACATTCCTTGAATCACTGACTGAACACATCATGCCTGACTCTTTCTTTTTTTTTTTCTTGGAGACAGCCAAGATCTAATCTATGATATTTTTTCCTTTTTTTTTTTT
>VZTJ01001500.1:362643-373007 GCA_013397795.1 Orthonyx spaldingii | reverse complement strand
TTTTTTTTTTTTTTTTACAGCTGTATGGATTTGTTAGGCCTGAGGGGACCCTTAGATCATCTTGTCTCACCCTCTGTACAGTAGTGACCACGGAAATCCATCCAGCTTCCCTTCCCATTTGTGAGCTGTGGCCTTGTACACCCTGTCAGGGCAGCCAACATTTGGGATTTCTGTTCAGTGCAGTTCTTTTCTGGGCCCCTTGCAGTGTGCTGGGAGTGATGCACGTTTCAGTCACCCCCGCAGCAGGAATTGTGCTGTCTGCAGAGGCAGAGCAGCGACTAAATTTAACATCCTCAGTCAAATCAAAGCACTCTGTGGGTGTATTTATCCACTCTCACAGGATGAGAGGAAGGGAGGTGGTTTCTGAGCATCTCTGGAAAATGCCTGTGGGTTTGCTGCTCCCTCTGCCCCAGTCTCGTGCCGTCCTGCAGGTGGGAATGCATTAATTGATATCATGGTTGATTAATCCGTGGAGAAAATGTGGCAGTGTCAGAGGGCTCTGTCCCACGTGCCACCCTCTCCAGGGCTGCACTGGGCTCTCTGGAAAACCCAGAATGGGAGTTGCTCTGCCCAGGGGTGGGAGACTGCTCCAGACAGTTTTGTCTGGAAACCTCTTGATGCTTCCGGTTCATCATGGATTTGGGAAATTCAGGGCGTGCTATTTTGAGAGCTGAAATTTTGAGAATCAGAGAGGAAGCGAGGGTTGTTCCTGCACTCGGAATATGATTGATGGAAAACCCTTTTTTTAAGTTTCTGAAATAACATTTATATCTGGAAGGTGTTTCAGCAGCGAAGCAGAATCTGTAATAAAATAAAACCCAACCCTTTTATCTCATTCAGGGAGGGCAGGGAAGAGGAGGAGCAGCATCCCTGCTGCACATGGATCTCCTGGCTCTGCTACTGCACTGCACAGCCTTGAGAGGCTTCATTTGAGTCAAACACTGAATAATTGCAAAGAGAAAAGCCCTTGGTAGTGTTTGTTTGCCTGGTAGAGCCGTCCTTTCCCAGGTTCTCTTCCTTTTGAAACAGTTCTTGGAAAATTGGGCAGGAAGTGTGCAGTGAGGAGGAATAAAACACCCAAATCAGGAGCTCTGATACTCAACACTGGCCCCTGATTGTGGCTCTTCTTCAGAATAAGAATTTTGTAGGGTTTTTTTTCTTTCCAAAATGATGCAAACTCACAGAAAAAGGTGAACTGACCTTGCCTCAGGAGCTGGGAATTTCTCCCCTCTGCTCTGAACTGCTCCTCCCTGCCCTCAGTCTTCTGAACATCCTGGTTTAGCTCCTGCTGCCTGCCTGTTTTCCTAGGAATTGGGAATTTAACACACTTGTTCTCCAGGAAACCCAGAGGTGACACTTTTGAGACTGACAGGAGGTGACTGAGGTGTCCAACTGGGTAAAGCTGATGCAAGGGTCAGGCCAGCAGCATAAACTTGGCACTTCCCCCTGGTTTAGGTGTGCAAGACAGGGAAAATCAGTGGATAGAAACAGTCTGGTGAAAATATATCAGGAATTTCTCCTTATCATTGAGTGTGGAGAAGCTGAAGGTTCAACCAGAGCATTCTACAGCTTTGGATTTTTTTTTTTGGTTTTATTTCAAGAGCAGTGAATTCCTGTGATGGCTTCACGTGGCCCTCAATAACCTGGATAAATCAGGCATTTGTTTCTGGTGTGAAATCTTCCATACCTTCTGGACAGGAGGAGGGAGCAGTGGGAATATTCTCCTGCCTGGCTGCATGAGTGGCAGCCTGCATCCCTCCTTCCCTTCCGTAGAGAAACTTTGCATGGGGCAATAATAGCAGCTAAATTGGCAATATTGGAGGGCTGGAGATCCTGTCAGTTCTTTTCCAGACTTGCTGGACGCTTGCAGACATTCACAGAGAGGTGCAGGAAATGGATAAATGATTCCCTGATTGATTACATGTCTCAACGTGGCTTTCTGGGATTTGGGAGCCTCTTCCAGCTCGGGAGGAAGGGGTGGGAGCTTAAATCATAGTCTGAACTAATGTTTCCTGGGTTTGGAAAGGTGAAGTTTTCTTCCTTGTGCCCCACACCTGAACTGCTGCAGGATGCTCGAGGTGATCTTATCAAAGGTTTTTAGTTTCTTAGGAAACCAGGACCTTGTACTTGCAAATGATCCAGGATGAAGCTGGAGCTCAGTAGCACCAAGAGATGTCTCGGTTTGAGGAGCAGTTTTGTGGGTCCTGGAGCAGCCCCTGGTGATCTGATGGGCTTTGGTTGTGTGTCCAGGAGTCCCCAGTGCCTGGAGAATGGATTTTTAACAGGCATGGAGGCAGCTCACAGCTGGGTGGCTTTGGGGGAATTTTGTTTGGAATGGTAACAAACCCCACAGGCTTACAAGGTGCTTCTCCTCCCTGGAGCCTGGCAGAGGATTAGGGCTGAGGAAATGAACTTCATCCTGCTCTCCCGTGCTTCTCTCCCTGCTTTTCTTCTTCCTGAGTGTTCCTGCTCAGTGTCACTCTGTGTTTTGAGGTGCTTGGGCAGGGGGTGCAGGCAGTGGAGAGCCCCAGCCCTCTCCTCGTTGTGTTCCCAGAGCTCAGGGACTGTTATTCCCAGCACATCAAGTTCTTTTGCACCTTCCTTCTTTTCTGGGCCTTTTCCCCTCCTTTTTTTAAACTTGGAGCTGTACAGATGAAGGTGCTTCATGCAGGTGGATCCGTGCTTGTGCAGGGAGCTTGGAGCAGCCCCTCCATCTGTGGAGATTCCTGCTACAAGCCCTGACTCCGTGTAGCTGCAGGGGAAGAAACTTCAGTGGGAAAGGTCTCCCATCCCTGCAAACACAGCAGCTCCAGGTTTTGAACAAATCAAAGCAGCAAATCCCAGGCAAATTCTCAAAGCTGCCTTTTACAGAGCGCTGGAAAAACTCCTGTTTGCTTCCTGCCTCTCCTGTGTACGTTGGAATTACAGGAATTTCTTTGAGTTTAAACTGAGTTTTTTCTCCTGATTTGTAAAACACAGCTGGTCTCAGACGGCTTGTGATGGTTAAGCTGCTGCTGCAGGAGGGCTTTAGGAGGGACTTTGCTTCCATGAGGCTCCCTAGGGCAGAGCTGAAGCTTTGCAGGTAGGATGGGGGGAGTTAAGTAGAGCTGCAGGATGGATCCAGGGCTCAAAGCCTGAGGAATCCATGGAAAAGCTTCCTCTGCCTTCAGGGCTTGGAGCAGGGAGGTCTCTGAAGTGTTCAGCTGCAGGTGCCTCCCCTGAAGTGGGATATTTCCATTCAGTCATGCTCCAAAACCAAACCCCTGGGTGTGGCAGGGAGGGACAAACCTGTCCTTGGTCTGTCTGTCCGTCTGCAGATGGGCTCTGGAGCTGCTCCTGGCCTGGGCATCTCCTGTCAGCGCTGCTGCTCCGGGGCTGGAAGGGATTTAAACTTCACTGGAGAAACCTGTGCTGGAGGCTGTGGCCCTGCCAGAAGTCTGCAGTGAGCTCTGCAAAATGCCAAAAAAAAAAGGCTTTTAAACACTTTGCTTTGTTTTGATACACGGCTGCATTTTTTCCTTTAGCACCTGGGATAACGACGGAGGAAATCAGGCAAGGAGAATTTGAAGCCCCCTCTCTCTCCAACAGGCAAATTACCCTTTGTGCAAGTGGATTGGTTTCATATGGATGCTTCCAGCTTCTCCTGCACATGCAAAACGTTCCTAAACCTCTTCTTTTTTTTTTTTTTTTCCTGCTGCTCCATATGTTTTGCTCTGACCTCCCCAGCTCCCTGTCGGAGCCAGGTGGAGATGGGAAGCCCAAGGTATGTGAAAATCTGTGATATTTTCTACTTACATCCAAGGCCTTGATCGAAAGGGATTAAACTTAATGCAGATTAAAGCCAGCTTCTTGGAAGCAGGTTTGGATATCCGTGTTTTGCATCTGACTCGCTGGTTTTTCCATCTGTTTCGACAAATCCAATCAATACTGGGGGAGGCAGGGGGATGTTTTTGTGGGAGAGCCTCTCCTTGCAGCAGGCAAGGAGCCCTTGGCAGTTCCCTTGGCTGGAATTCACTTGGATACCTCAAGGCAGAGCTGATGGGAGGGCTGGGATGGGCTGTGCTGGCTGAGGTGGCAGCTTTTGATTTAGAGTCTGGCCATGGAGTGATAGAAGCACACAGTGGTTTGGGTTGGAAGGGACATCAAAGCTCATCTTGTTCCACCTCCTGCCATGGGACACCTTCCACTATCCCAAAACTCCTTCAGCAATTCCAGGGATGGGGCAGCCACAGCTTTTCTGGGTGACCTGTGCCAGTCCAGGGCAGAATGTCAGGTGTGGGGACAGCCCAGCTGTGAGCAGAGCCACGCTCCTGTCTCGTCTCCTCCCACCGGGAATGAACGGGAGCTGCTCCTTTCCCCTGCTCTGCCTGTGCTGAGCTGTTCTTTACTCAGGGTGCAAATAATCCCTGAGGATCTGCTGCCTCTCACAGGGGCTTTTCCCTGGGAAGGTCTGGGTGGCTCTTTCTGAGTCACAGGATGAGGGTTTTGCTGAAGTGCCTGACTTTGGGCACCCTGAGGTGTGGGCTGGGGTCTCAGAAGGACCTTGAGCCCTTTAGCACAAGGAGGGGATGAGGTTGTGGAGCAGATGAGCCATAATTTGGGGAGGAAACAACTAAAACTGACTGAACTCCAGTCTTTAGCAGGAGCAGCTGATTTCTGGACAAAGTTTAGGCTGCCCTGGTGTTCCCTGTGGTGTAAGACAAATACTGGAGCCATTTTTTGGGTGGTGTGGCCATCCTGTCCTTTTGCATCAGTGCTGTGGGGTCAGGAGTTGTCTGCAGGGCCCTTCCCCCTGAATATTCCTGGTTGTTATATCCATAGAAAGCACAAATATGATAAATTTTTTTCATAATTTTTTTTTTTTTTTTTTGGGATTCTAACCACCCTGCTTAGCATAGGGAGAGCTCTGAGCCCTGGAGATGCTTTTCTAGGCTCTCCAAAGCCTGCAGAGATCCATCCAGAGCATCATGGCCAGGGTTTGGACCACCTGGAAACACAGAGACACAGTGAATTCTGCTCTGAGTGGCTGAAATCCCATGGAATGATCCTGCTGGTGTTTCCCTCCCCGTGCTCACACACCTTGGCATGAGGAGTTTTTGTGGCAGCTCAGTCCCGTGCTCAGGGCTTTGCAGACCGCCTGTGTAAATCCATTTACCAGCATTTGAAGCTAATTAGTGGTTTTAGGGATTTTTTTTGCGTTTTCCCTCCCTTCCTGCCCCTCTTTCTGGGCCAAGTGCCCAGCACAGCTTGGTGGCTTTCAGCAGGGACCCCGGCGGTTCAGCGAGGTCGGAGCCGTCAGCGCCTGCGTCCTCCCACGAGTTTCGCACCTTCCCACGCCTCAGCCCCCTCCTCTGCTGCTCAGCGCTCGGCATCCTTCCAGGTTCGTTAGGGAACGGCTAATTAGGGGCAGAGGGAAGGAGCTGGGCAGAGCAGAGGGGCTGTGCTGGGGTGTGGAACTCGGAGCTCGGGTCGGTGCTGCTGGAGCTGTCACAGCCACCCCAGAGGTTCTCTCTGTGCTCACCTGAGCCAAGCTCCTGCTGAAGCCACTTAGGTTGTGGTTTTCCCCCCTGTAATTTGCAGGAAAGCCCAGTTCCCCGGCCTCATTACCCTCCTTCTGCTCCTTTTGTAGCCATCACAAAGCCATGCAAATGAGCCCTCTCCAGTTACAAACTGGATTTTTTCTTAAGAGGCAATTTTGTAATATCTCGAGTCTGGAGGGAAGCAGCCAGCCCTCAGCTCAGGCTTGCAGTGCTCAGGCGTTTCTGGGAATCCTCCTTGTCTCTGGGAATCCGCCGGGAGGGTGCTGAAATCCCAGCTGCAATAAAAGCGAAGCTCTTATTAGTTTCTTCTCCCTGCTGGCTCCCTCGTCCCAAATATATTCCAGTATTGCTCTGAGCAGAGGCAAAATTCATCTGACCTGTGCTTCACAGGTCAGCAGTTCCCAGCCTGAACTGGGGCGCACTGGGATTGTGTGAAAAATGAGGGATCAGTGTGCTGGGCAAAGCTGGGGAGGTGACACAGCACCCTCGGGCAGTGGTGGCACCTCGGAGCCCTGGGGAAGTGTTTCCAGAGGGAGGGAAGTACAAGGACAGCTCTCCAGAAGGCCTTGGGAGTCACAGAGGTGCAAATATGTGAGTGAAATTTAAAACTTCAAGATAACAGGTGCAAAAATATTGCATTCTTCTCCTCCACCTTCAGAAACCTGGGATTCCATCCAGGAATTCTTCTGGACAGGAGAATTCCTCTGTTAAATCAGTCAGAGCTGGATCTCCTGGGCTCTGTCCCACAGGGATCTCTGACAAGACCAAGGTGCTTTTTCCTTTCCTTCATGGAGTGCCATGGAGGTTCAGTTCCACACCCCTGTGATCTGATCCCTGGTTTCAGTTCCATGTGTTGCTGCACACCAGCGCTGGAATAGTTTCGCTTAATATTTAATTAATTTAATTAATTTAATTAATTTATTTAATTAACGCTGTTTTGTGTCCTGCAGAAATGGGAGATGGGCTGGGGTCACCCGAAACCCTGGCGTGGTGGCACAGTCTGGTGACTCGTTTCCAAATCAGCATTCAGAGGTGCTGCCAAAAGCTTGTCCCAGAAATGGTTTGTGGATATCAAAGCTTTTGATTTTCTTTCTTTTCTTGCATTTCTGTCATTGGCAAGGTTTGGGCAAATTGATGGGGCCAAGCTGAGCCAGGGAAAGTGGAGGTGTGGGAAGAAGGAGGAGGAGGAGGAGGAGATGGCCACTCACCCCTGCACCTCTAACTGAGAATTTGGAGTTTTTTCCTTTTCAGGAGCAGATCCTGGGGACCCTCTTGTCACCTCCTGGTTGTGCCACCCGTTCTCACCCAGGAACTTTGCCACAGCACCCCTTCTCTCTCGCTCAGTCCCACACTGGGTGCATGAAGATACCATTTCCCTGTCTCTCCTGTTGAATCCTCCTCTCTAGCAGAGATGTTTGCAGAGGCAGCATCTCTCCAAAACCTCACGTGGGGTGGGCTCGTCCTTGCCCTGAGGCAAGAGGGGAGCCTGTGGGGGCTCACAGGCAGCTGGGGTGGGCTCGCAGCAGGCACAGCCCATCGTGCCCTGTGAATCCCCTGTGAATTTACAGGAGAACTGTTGTTTTGTGTCACCCAGAGTGCCCTTGCCTTGACTTTGTGTCTGCACAGCCCCTGAGCCCAGGGTGGCTGTGCCAGGCTGCTGAGCTTGCCCCAAACTCATCACTGTCCTCTCACCCAGTGCCCTGAACACCTCCAGCACCCGTGGGTGCTGCTGAGCTCTCCCCAAGGGCTGTGCTCGCTGTCCGACTATTCCAGGGCCATCAAATCAATCTCTGCGCCCAGCTGGAGGCTCTTTCCCGGCTCATCTCTCTCGGCTTTGGTGTTGGCTCACTTGAGAAACCGCTGGGTTTCCCCCTCCCTGAGGCTTTTAAAAGTCCCATCAAAGGCAGCTCCCCGCTCCAGTCGCTGCCATCACAGAGAGATAATAAAAGAACCCGAACGAGGCAGCGGCTCAGCAGCCGTGGCGGAGGAGAGAGCCCATTAAGGAGCAGAATAACTCTTTATTGCTGTTGTATTAGAGGAACTCGGCAGCATCAAGCAGGCACTGGAGTTTCAGGGCATTAATTCCTGCGCGTGGGAGCTGCGGGGAGCGGGGCTGTGGCCGGGCTGGTTTTGGTTCTCGGTGTTTCTCTGTGTTGGGCTGCTTTGCCTCTTCTCTTCTTGCTTTTAGATCCTCTCTGTGTCCTGGGAAAGGCAGGGACCTGCCCTGCCTCGCCCCTGGCCAGGAGTGTTTGCTGTGGGATGGGGACAGAGGAGCACAGACACCTCTGGACACACAGACACCTCTGGACACACAGACATCGGGGTTAGGGACCCTAAAGACGTGTGACAGTGTTCTCTTTATTCCTCAGCTGTTCTGTGATGGGAAAAGACAAATTGGTGCCTTAAATATGGGAGATGGGGGTGTGTGCACCTGGATAACTTACGGTGGTGTGACAGGGCGCAGAGATTTTCTAGCAGCAGCCATAAATCCACTGGAATTGTTCTTTTCTCCTCCTTGCAAGGCAGCAGTGCTGGTTTTGCAGTGACTGCTCACTCTTGAAAGGCTTCATGATATCAGACGTGATGCCAGCCCCAAAGAACCCAAAATAAATGTGTTAAAATGATATACAAGCCCTGTTCCCCCTGGAAACCAGCCGTGGCTTTGCCCAGTGATTTAATATTTGCATCCCCAACACGTAAGGTGGCCAAATCATGGGTTTAATGCAAAATGGTGATGGTTTAATAACGTTGTTTTTAAAAGCCCATTCAAACACACGGTGCAGCTTAAAGCAGCACTTTACAGCTAATGGGTTTCACCACCCTGTGGGGCTGGGGAGCAGGAGGAGCTGCCAGAGCTCTGGGAGCAGCAATAAAGCAAATGCAAGTGGCAGTCAGGGATCCCAGGTATTTGTTGGAGGAGGGAAGAGGCTTTGCCATGCCCAGACTTCCCCATCTGCTGCATGGTCCTTGTGCTGAAATACAGGGACAGGAGCCCGGACACACCATCACAGGAAAACCTCCCTGGCTTTGGTTTGAAATCCTTATCAAATATCAAAATCTGGCTCCTCTCCAGAAGCCGGGTACCAGCAAACACCACGCCTGGCACGAGTGGGAATGGGAGGAGAAGCTGTGGCATCCCTGGGCAGGCAAAGCAGTGTCACAGGGGAAATCATCCAGGCAGGCACTGGGAAAGGCTCACACCAGTTACCCAAAGCAGTTGTTAGTGAATAGCCTCATCCTCAGCAGGCAGCTGAGGTCCGGCTGAGAGGAGGGGTGTAGGAAAATCCATCTGATTGATCCTTTATTGGGGCTGTGCCCAGCCTTGGCAGCCCAGGGAAGCATCACACCGTGCCTGGTTTCCTCCTGCCAGCCAGGCCTGATGCTCTTCCCAGGTACCAGGTTATAGCAGGAGGTGTTGATTTAAGGAATTCCTCAGCAACTTCCCAGGATGCTGAAGCAGCAGCAGCAGCCCTGGATGCCCCGTGTCCAGGGAAAGGGGCTGGTTTAGTGTTTCCTGTTTAGGGTCTTGCAGGTTTGTGCCCCAGGCAAGAGCACAAATAACTGACCCAGAGCGAGCAGGCTGTGCTTTGTGTTCCCCTCACACTCTGGGCTGCTCTGGCTTTCCTGGGCTGCTCCGTCCAGGTACAAACCATGGGACAGGGATATGCAAACAGAGACGGGAGGCTGGAAGCTGCTGGGAGACTTTGGTTTGCAAACACCCGGCTGTGCCCAGCCCAGGGGGGTGAGCAGGTACCTGGGAGGTGCTGGGAAGCGCCCAGGGAGAGGAGCAAACAGGAGCTGACCAGCCACGTGCACCAGTGGGACAGAACAGAGGGTTCTCCAGCACCTCAGGCTGGAGGCAGCTGGATCAAACCCTCCTTGCTCTCAGGGCTGCTCTTCTTTGAGCATTCCTGCCCTGGGGCTGTTCCCATCAGGGTTTTATTGTGGGATGCCATTACCCACCTCGGAAATGGTTTCCTCCCATGCCAAGTGTTCTCTGGTTTGTTTTTTCAAACCCGAGAGAGTTTATTTGAGTTTTTCTGGTTGCTCAGAGCTACCATCAGTTTGTCCCTGATTTTGGGGTCAGCTTCCTGCCTGAGGCTGGGGATGCTTGGCCTGAGGATTTGTTTTGCCCTTCATGAGTTTAGGGGCAAAGCAGAAGATGATTCCATGTAATTCCAGGCTGTGAAACCTCCCCTCCCTGGCAGAGGTGGCACAGAGAGGTCTCTGCCCAGAGTTATCAGAGTTGGGCAGAGCTCCTGATTTGCTTAGAAGCAAATCTCTGTTTGTTCTGGGAATGCTCAGTGCTGGCTGTGAGCCCTCAGCTCATTCTGCTCCCAGGGTCACTCCTGGAGTGCCCAGAGCTGGGAAGTTCCTTCTATGCAAAGTGCTCTCCAGCCCAGCTGGGTCAGTTTGTTTTTTCAAAAAAAAAAAAAAGTTTATTTTGGAGTTTTCTAGATGCTCAGAGATACTATCAGCCATAAACAATGCTGGAGGAAGTAGAAGAGCAGTGAACATAATGATTTATTTTCTCTTTGGATTTGGTTTATTTTAAAATCTGTAATTCCTAAAAGAAAGTGTTGGTAGTAGGAAGAAAAGTGGTGAATTTGGTGAATTTCTTATTGCAGTGGTGTGGCTGTTGTGGGTTTTTTATTCTTTTAAAAAATCCCATTTCTTTACTCACTTTGTTTTTTTTCCAAAGTGACCAGTGAGTGTGAGGAACCCAGGCTAAGTCTTGATTATTTTATTTTATTTTATTTTATTTTATTTTATTTTATTTTATTTTATTTTATTTTATTTTATTTTATTTTATTTTATTTTATT
>VZTJ01001500.1:350658-362549 GCA_013397795.1 Orthonyx spaldingii | reverse complement strand
TATTTTATTTTACTTTATTTTTAATTTTTTTTTTCTTTTTTCTTTTTTCTTTCATTTTCCCATGAAGTGCAGAACTTGGTGCCTTTTTAAACCTGAAATCCCATGCAGGGCCCTCCTGCCTGACTTTGTGGTGCTGTTGTTTTGCAGCAATGATCCCTCTGGTCCATAAAGGATCAGCTGAATAGTTGAATTTAGCTCATGCCCATAAATACAAGGCACCCTGGAATGCCAGGAATGTGAAGGGCATCCCTCACTTGTCATGGCAAAACCACCAGAAATTTCCCAATAAACCTTTGCAGGTCGCTGGTAGAGAGAAGTGTCTGCATTTTGCACCTTCACATTCCTATTTACATTCCTGCCTCTTATTGCCAGTGGGGTGTTCTATATAGCTTTTATGGTAATTCTGTGTGCTGAATGCAGTTTCCTGGGAGGAAATTGCGTTGAGAAATGGGTGAAGAAGTCATAATAATAATAAAAATAATAATAGCAATAATCTGCATAAGCCTCTGTTGTTAAAGCCCACAGCTCCACATCTCCTGGAAGAAAAATGCACAGATAAGGGGATGGTTTTCCAAACATCTTCAAATGACTTGGAGAGGGACTTTGGACAAGGGCATGGAGTGACAGGACGGGGGGAAATGGCTTTAAAGTGCCAGGGGGCAGGGTTAGATGGGACATTGGGAAGGAATTCCTCCCTGTGAGGGTGGCGAGGCCCTGGCACAGCGGATCTGTGGCTGCCCCATCCCTGGAGGTGTCCGGGGGGCAGGTTGGAATATCTGTTTCCGTTTTATTGGAATGTCCTGGTATTCCAGAAGCAGGGAAAAGCCTCAGCTGGGATCAGGGACCCTCGTGTGGGTGTGGAACAGCCCGGATCCCGCCTGGCCTGACCGAACACCAGAGCCAGAAAAACCCTGGGTCTGCCTGCAAATCAGGAGCTGTTCCACAGGGACAAACGGGACACAGTTTAGCAAACACTTAAGGGCTGACTTACTTTTAAGAATGTTGTTTAATCCTGTTGAAATTGAGAGGATTACTTATCCTTAAATGCACACTTAAGCACTTCCCTGGCTGGGGGCTGGGATCTGTGAGGAGCTGCCCTTGCATTTGGATTGTCCTGCTCTTAGCAGGAGTTGGTGGTGGGAAAAAAAATATTCCTGAAAAAATAATCCCTGATATTGGGACAGTCACTGTTCAGCCTTCTGGAGATGCTCCAAAGGGGTTTTTTGTGCCTGATCCCTCAAATTGGGTTGCTTTGCTCTCACACCTGAGCATGGATTTGGGATCCTCGCTGGGCTGTGGTGGCTCCTGGCTGGAACCAGGGCCTGGCTTTGATGTGCCAGGATGTGCAGAGCTTGGGGCTGTTCAGCAAAGAACAAAGGGAAACTTGTTGGTGAGGAGAACAGGGAGCTTTTTCCTCTTCAATTTCCCTGGAAGTCAAACCCCGTGGCAGAACTGTCTGATTCATAAACTGGATTTTTACTTCAGAAGGCTAAAAATAGAGCAGGGAAGAGACTCATTCCATCATTCTAGGGCTTCCCTGGGACTATTTTAAGCCCCCTGGAGCAGGGCTGGGGGTGCCAGTGGAGGCTCTGTGCCCTGTCTGGGCTCAGTGTTTCACGTACCACTCGTGATGTTCTGCCCTGCAGCCTTTCAGGCATGTCCTGTTCCCTGTTTTTTATGTGGAAATCACCCATTAAACACCAAACTGTGGCAATTTTTTTGGTTGCTGCCCTGGCTTTGAGTCCACATGTGGGGCACCAGCAGCCGACAGCCAGACTGGAATTGATGGCAAACGAAAAATGGGAGGGATGAAGGTTGCAAAAGTGGGAGGGGGAGGAGGCTCTGAGTACATCCCAGGAGAAAATCCAGGCATGTGGTTCCTGGGTGGAGGGTGTGCAGGTGGCTCAGCAAACCAGGGGAGCCTCCTGAAGTAAAATCCCTAAATAGAGGGACCTGAGGGGTCCCTCGTGGCCGGGGTGGGTGCAGGGCAGCCCCAGGCAGCAGCAGCCCCCACAGGGTTGGGTTTGTACACCTGGAGCTGGGGATCCTTGAGCAAGAACCACTCAAGAAGCCCTTTGTCCATGCCCCACCCCAGTGGGTTAGAAACCAGTCCAAAAAGTAAAAAAAAGGTTTGGTTTTTTTCCAGCTTAGAAGTGGTGAATGTGAACAAGAGCAAAACACGGTTTAAATCTACAAGGGACTCAAACCCATTCTTTGTTCCTCTTCATTGAAAATTCCCCCATAGCAATTAAAACTTCCATCAAAAATGGGAGGTTTTTTTCTGAAAAACCTGGTGGTTTTATTGCTTCTGATTGCAGTGCTGATGGGAATGTTTTGGTGTTGAATCACCCCTGGCTGTTCTCTGCCAGAAAAGGGCGACGGTCTGCACTCACCTCTGACAAACTGATGATGCATCTTTATTGAATTGCAAGAAGTCAGAGCCGTTCAGTCTTGGCAAGTTTGCCTCAATAAGATCATTTTGTGTGAGGAGAGACACGAAAGGAGTCGTAATCCTGTTGTGATAAAACACAAAGTAAGAGGGTTTCCTCAGTGCTTCTCAGTGTTGCATAAAACCTGTCAGGGCAGGTCTGGGCGTATTAAATCAGTGTGGGGCTGGAGTTTCCTCGGATGAGGCTGTTCAATAATGTCTTTATAGCTGAGGGTTAAATGTCTTTTGTGCTCAGTGGTGGAACCAAGAGCAGGGTTTGCCCTGGCAGAGTCCTCCCAGCCCTGCTGGTGACACTGGGGAGGGGACTGGAGCACTTTCATTCCACTGGGGTTCAGGTGCAAGCACCAGGCTGGGGCTCCTTGGGCTCCCCCCAAACCTTCCTGTGTCCTCAGTAAGCACACCAGCATCTTTTTCTCTCTCATTTCCAGGTGATCTCTGCAGTATCCAGGCTCTCCTTCCACAGTATTGCTCAAACCAAAGGAATTAGGTAAGATCCTTTCAATACGATGCTTTAAAACAACATCTCTCTCTCCCCCTCTCCATATTCCCTGTGTTTAATCACATCACACTCTTGAGAAGCTGCACATAATGGGGTTAAACACACACCAAGGGTGCCTTTGGGATGTAGGTAGGAGCCTTCTAAAAGCACCTTACAGGCTGCTTGGGAATAATTTCAGATGAAACAAGTGAAAATAGGATGAATTGTGTGCACTGTCCCTGCTGGGGAGGGCAGCAGGCTGGGTTTTGGTGTCTCTTGCTGGAGGTTTTGCCCAGGTTCACGAGGGAATCCAGGAAAGCCAGCAGTGCCCAGGAGCTGTGGCATCACCCCACTGTCCCCACTGTCCCCACTGTCCCCACTGTCCCGTGCCCCTGTGCAGGAGAGCCCAGGTGGCCTCTCTGCCCTTTACAACTGGGAAATGTCCCCTTGGCTTTGTCACAGTCACATCCTTGGTGAGGGGGTAGCAGTGCCCTGGCACCCAGGGTGAGCTCCCTGCTCCTCCTCTGCTCACTGAGGCAGCAGTGGAGAAGGAATTAAAACCAGCAGACAGCCCCTATTAAGCAGAGCTGTTATCCTGCTCTTTGTTCAGCTCCCTGCAAAATTGCTTTGCAATTGCTTTCCTTGTTAGTGTGCATTTGTGTTATTAATCTGGGAACATCTCATTAGGACCACGGCCACAACGGGGATGAGTCTGCAGCCTAAATTACCTTTCCTTGGTTTTTTTGGGGGGGAGTGCGTGTGTTTTCACCCCCAGCCATGGAACACATTTCATTTTCTCCACAGCACGTGTCCTGCTGCTGTTCTGGGTCTGTGGTGCACCCCGAGCCAGGCACAGCCAGGATGAAGGGATTGAGGCTGGATGGGGGTCCCTGCCCCACTCCCAGCCCTGCCACCCATCCCCTGCCACCATTCCCACTGTTGGAACATATTTTCCCTGCCTTGTCTGCACCGAGATTGCTGGAGGGGAACAGCTTTTCACGTGTAAAACCAGCTCGGAGCCTTCCCATCTGTTAAACACGGATCTGCCAGATCCCAGCAGGGCTGGGGGGAGATGCAGGGGGCAAAGGTTTGAGGAGTAAAGATGTGCTATAAGTTAAGGAGTGTTTGTTATGATGATAGCCCTGAGGAGCCTGCAGTGATTTTTATTTTAAGGGAAAAGAACATCCAAGGAGCTTGGAGGCCAGGAGCAATGAAGGGTTCATGTGCACAAACTGCAGTGCCCTGGCAAGGGCTGGGTTTAGGCCTTGGGGAGGGGTTCCAGGGTGTCATCCCTGGCAAAGCCCTTCCCAGGGCAGGGAGGGAGCTCCTGGATCCAACTCAGAGGATGAAGGAGCTGCCATCCCCTGGGAAGGCTTTGGCCGAGCCCCTGTGGGTTGTGTTGAGGGCTGGGCATAGCTGGGATCCAGGGCCAAGGGAGGCTTTGCAGTTCTTGTGTGCATGTGGCTCTTTCTCATTCATTTTACAACTGGCATTTACAGTTCCCAGTAAAATCCTTTCTCTTGGAAGCCTGTGGCACCATAATTACACAAGAATAGCACAGAGCTTAGTGAGCCTTTGCTTCTATCTCTGTTTTCCTGTGCATTAACCCTGTTTTTCCTCCAGCTCTGCAGGAACAGAAAATGCTGTCACTCCTTTAGCTGGAAAAAAAGACTAGACTAGAAATTAAGTCCATAATTCCAGGAAATTCCTCCTGGGAATGTCCCCTCCCACCTCGCTGTCCCCTGCAGCCAGAGAGCCCTGGCTTTGTCCATTGCTGCATCTTTTTTCCTTTAAATTAGGTGATTCCTTGCTACACCATCACAAACGCCTCAGTGACAGAAACTAATCTCAGATGAATTAATCAGAATTAATCTAATCTTGTGGGAACCAGCAGCAGCTCTGGGGACTGCTCACAACCACCCCTGCCCCTCAGCTCTCTGGGCTCCATCCTCTTCCCTCTCCCAGTGAAGATGCTTCCATTGGGGGTGGGAGAAACCTTGTTGGCTTAAGCACAGTGCTCAAAACCATGGTAAATGCAGTGAAATTCGGATGCTGTGTGCATTGTATGGTCTTCAGCCCCACACCATGAATGGGGCTCTGCTCCAATCCCTATTTTAGGGTCTGAGAATCAGGATCACGCAAATTAAGAGTGAAATGAATCCCAAAGCCTGTTACTTGTCCTTAAATAAGTTTCATGGTGTGTGGAAATAAAAATCAATCTTGTGTGGTTTTCAGTGAAAAAAAAAAAAAAAATCACTCTTTCTGTCTTAATAATTTCTGGCTACAGGAAGCTTGGCAGAGGAGCCCTGTTTCCCAGAGTACTCCAGATAGCTCTCAGGATAGCTCTGTGGAGATGACAGAGCATTTCTTCCAAGAAACGAGCAGCAAAAACGGGGCAAAAACTCCATCCTGAGTGCAGAGTTTTATTTGCAAAGCGCTTAATGTGCAGCAACTGTGGCTGCAGCCCTGCTGTGACCATCCTCTGCCTGCCTTGTCCCCATCCCAGGGCTGCTTCCACAAATCCTGCAGGAAACAGGCTCTGCGCTGCTGGGATAGAAAATGTTTCGTGGGATTTTCATCCCTGTGTTGTCCCAAAGGGTTGTACACAGGGACAAAGGGCAGATCCTCATGTGCAGCATTGCTCGGGAGAGGAGATTTGCTTAATTGTTATTTAGTTGTTATTGGTTCCCATCCTTCCCTCCACCTTTTTGGAGGACTGTCAGCACTTCCAGGGAGGAGTTGCACCCTGCTCCGTGCCCATCTCTGGCTGTCCCTGAACAAGGAGCCTTTATTATCCAGGATTTTCCACTGCTGATTCCATTACCCCATTCCCACGCTGAGTGGCACTTCCAAGGCAGCCTGGAGGATTCTGTGGCAGTGTGGTCTTTGCACAGGGATGTCGTGCAAAGCTTCTCCTGTGCTTTGGAGCACGAGTTTTCATTCCCTTTCCAAGTTTTCTTGGGCAAACACAGCTCTCTGGAGGACAGGAAGACTTCTTGTTGCAAGTCCTAATAAACCAGGATTATAATTATTTTCTTAAAGCTTTTTTTTTTTCCTTTTCCCTCAAGACTTTCCTGCCACAGCCACGAGTGTTCCCTGCTGCCCGTGGCACATCCTGACATCCTCTGGGCTGCATCACCCACCTCGTGCCCCCTCGTGCTCCGGGGGCTGGATGTGAGCTCTGAGCAGAGGAGGGGGCATGTGTTTATTCATCTCCCTGAGATAAATGTTTTTCCTGGAAGCAGAGTTTTGCAAGCAAAGCAGGAGGTTAAGGAATATTGGCTCGTGCTGCCTGCCTGCATTTTTAATGTGTGCACAGCGAAGCCCAGCTGAGAACGGGAAGGGGTTTGCACGTTCAAAGGCCTTTATGGAGGCCCTAAATCTGAATAAATCCTTTCTATATGAACTGAACCTCTCAGTGACTCTCCTCAGAAGGCACCACAGTTAATAAAAGAGAGTTAAAAACATTTGCAGATGGGCAGGAGGGTGAATCCTGGCTGTCAGAGGTTTTGTCTCACAGGAGCAGTGGTGATGCTTTGGCTGGGCCAGGAAGGGAAGGACACAGGGATAAGTTTTCCCCATCTTGGGGCCAAGGCAGGAGCCCTTTGGGTCAGTGTCCTGTTGGAAGAACAAGTGACCAGTCCACATCCAGTGGGATGGGTGCCAGGGTGCCCATGGGCAGCCTGTTCCTGTGGAATGACCCTCGCAGCCATCCTGTCTCTGTTTTTTTGGCACAGGTTGCCCAGAGAACTTGTGGATGCTCCATCCCCGGAACTGTTCCAGGCCAGGCTGGATGGGGCTCTGAGCAACCTGGTTTAGTGGAAGTTGGGTTAGGGAGATTGGAAGGAGATGATCCTTATGGTCCCTTCCAAACCATTCCAGGATTCTGGGATTTTTCCCATCTACACAGTGCAGACAGAGAGACGGGAGGAGAAAAGCTCAACACCGGGATTAGCCCAGGTCAGAGCCACCTCCAGGCACGTTCAAGGCAGCCAAATGAGTCCCAGCATCCTGCCAGCAGTGAGGATTGATCAGAGGAGACCTCCCTGCAGCCCCTGCCTTGCTGCCAGGGCTCGTCACTGCTCCCCTTGCCCAGGTGAAGCACCCAGCTCGAAATGAGGCTCACAGCACTGTCAGCCCTCGAGTTTTGTACTTAACAGCTTGCCAATAATATCAGGATGTATGTGGGGGGGAAAGGGAGGAGGGATGGGAAGGGAGAGTCAGGGCAGCGTTCCTGGCAGGAGGTGCCCAGGCCGGCAGGGGAGGAGCAGGGGGCACAGGGAGCTGGACCTGCAGCCCCTGCCCTGCAAAACCTGCGTGTCCTTGCTCCCAGTGTGATCAGGAAATTGCTCAGGGATTCAGCCCCCGGGTTGGAAATAAACCAGGAGTTTTGTCCAGGTTTCGTGATTTTGCTGCTGTGGTGTGGGGGTGACCCTGTAAAGGGGGCCTGGTGATCCCCCCAGCAACCCCCAGTTCTTGCAGAAGATGTGGTGGCACAAGCTGGAGCTGATCAGGATGTTTCCCTTGCTGTCCTGAAGGAGAGAAAGGAGATGGGGGGAATCTTTTATGGGATTTGGAAGGGTTCTCCAGCGTGCTGGAGGATTCCTGCAGGTCAGATTTGGGCTCTGCTCCCCCTGCCCCTGGGGATGGGAGGCGGATCCAGCTGGGTGTGAAAATGAAAGCAATTAAAGGCAGTGATAATTAAGTCCTCAAGTGTCTTCTGGTGAGGAGGCTGTTAGGGGACCTCTTCTCCTGAAGGTTGGTTTTACAAGGACTGTTTTATTCCCTGCCAGTGGCTCTCTGGAATTGCTCTCTGCCCATTATTCTTTTACTGCCGTTGTGTTTTGCTTGTACACGCTTTAAGTGTTGCTATAAAATGAATGGAGAAGGCTGTGGGAGGATCCGTGCCTGGAAATAGGCACAGTTGCTGTGCAGAGCTGTCCTGGAACTGGGACCAGTCTGGAACTGGAACCAGAACACATCCAGAGATGCTCAGCACAGACCTCACAAGCAGGAGGTCAGGTGGAGGTTGCTCCTTGTGACCCCACCAAACCTTTAGGAGTCACCATGAAGCTCCTCCGTTTGTTGACAAGCAGAATCCTTGGCTGAAAAGCAGCTCCTTTCCCGCTGAAAACGTTCTTAACACATTTATTTTGGCAAGTTTGCATCCTCACAGCGAGCCTGAAAAATCTCCCTGACATGTTTTGCTGCGAGCGCGGCGGCTGCGTTGTAGGCTGGGGGGATGCTGAGGTCACCCCGTGAGCATCTGCTCCTCTGTCCCCCTCCCCAGCAGCAGCTTTCAATAGTGAAGGCACAGCTCTGAGGGGCTCAGCTCTGCTGGGTGGGCTCAGGTGGGGCTTGCAGGGCTTTGGGGTCACCTGCTTTGTCCCTGCTCATCAGCTTTGCTTCCCTCAGGGCTCCTCCTGTGTCACTGCCCCCCCTGTCAGAGCTTTCCAGCACCTCTGATGTCTCCCCAAAATGCAGCTCTTGCCCCAAGGATGCTCCAAGGATGGAGAAGGGCTTCAGGCTCGATTTGTCCAAAATAAGGGACCTGGGAGGCTCCAGGTTGTCCTTTGGGCTGTGTTGGGTCTGGTTTATGCTGCACAGTTGGGCCCCTCATGGCTGGGGTGTGCTGGTGGTGCTTCCCTGCAGACAGCACCGGAATCGGGCAGAAAGGTCCGTTTAGGTTTTTATTTTTTATTTTTTTAAATTATTTTTAAATGATTTATTTTTATTGGCACGTGTTTCCTAGGATGGCAGCTGCTCAGGTACAGCAGGAAAACTCGGAGTGCTGAAAGATCTCCTGGTGCTGCTTTGCTGCAAGTTAAAAATGGGCTTAAAATGGGTTAAAAAATTCAGGATTTGTGTTTTCACCAGGTGTTTTCCAACGTGAGGCAGCTGATGTTGTTGGATACCATGGGATGCCTCCCAGGTCTTTACTGGGGCAATCATTCCCTAGTGGTTGGTTGTGCTGTTACCCCACGGGGTTTGAGTTCCCTTTTTTCCTTTCTTTTGAAGAAAGACATTTCTGGATTCCACTTTTGATTTTATCCATCTGTTCTCGTCAATGTGGAGCTGAAGTGAGGAGAAAATCTTCCCTCTTGCTTGAGCGAGGCATTGGTACACGAGGGTTTTAAAAAAACGCGATAATGTGTCGAAACATAAAATTATACGAGCTGTTATTTTCTTGTCTTCTCATCTCCAGAAATGCTCAGTTCACATTCGAGCTGAGGATAAAGCAGGGCCTGCAGCTCACCCTTGGGTGCTGGCACTGCGCCGAGCGCTCTCCTGCAAAATCATCGTCATCGTCATCTCCGCGTTATCTGCTGATGTAACTCCCTCTTTCCCCACTGAATTTGCATCAGAATTAATCTTGTGAGAATTTCTGCAAGTTCCAGACCACAAATAAAGGCAAACCATAATTTTTCAGAGGACTTGTCTGAAATTTGGCGCCGCGTGAGGCGCTCCTTTCCAGAGACGAGTGATGTAACGCAATAGTGTGATTTTAATTAAATTCAGAGCTTTTGGTATGCTCTGATGTGTCTTGTTCTGCACGGGGAGAATTGACTCTATTCTGCTTTATATAAATGGACTTTGGGGCATCCATAGTGTGGCTTTATCTCCCAGCACTTGACCAAAATCATTCCCTGACGCCGCTCCCGTTTCACGAATGGGAATCAAATCTTGGAGGTGCTGCCTGGGTCGAGGGCAGGGCCGGAGAAGCAGCTCCAGGTCACCTCTTTGCTGGTCCCTGGGCAGCTCACAGCCACCTCTTGGTAAATTAATGCTGCCTTAATCTGCCTAATTCCATGAAGCCGATGAGGGAGGATTTTTCAGTGGTGTGCAAAAGTCTTGGAAAAACACCTGGTTTTCATTGGGCAGCTCCAGGAGTGCTCAGGATGGTGGGCCCAGGGGATCCACCACAGCTCTGGGGTCCCAGAAGTGATGGCTGGCGGGGGACACTGTCACAGGGATGGGGTGATCCCATTCTCAGAGTGACTCACCCTCCTGGAGAAAAAGAAGAGGGAAAAAGAAGAGGGGAAGGTTGGAGCTATCAAAATGATTTGCTGGGAACAGCCCAAGTCTGAGATTTTGGGATTGAAGCAGTATTAAACCTCAGCAGTGAGACAGAAGGGTTTTTCTGGAAGTGTGGGAGCTGTGGGGCTGTGAACCCCACACCCAAACTGCCATGAAAACACAGCCTGAAGCCCAAAATCTTGGTGAAATCAGTGTCCTGTGAGTTTTCTGTGCATTGCCACGATGGGCCCTTCAAAACAGGGATGTGGGAGGGTCTGTACACCCAGCCAGGGGAGCTGGGAAGTCCTGCAGGGTGTAATTCCAGGCTGCAGATTCCACCCCATGGAAATGTTTTTCTGCCGCATTCTGGGCCAGGAGGATTCAGCACAGCCCCGTCCATCCCAGCAGAGCTGCAGAAGCTCCTTTGCACCAGCTTGAGGCTCTGCTCTTTCCCATTCCTGCAGAAATCCCTCGCAGAAGGGGCGGCAGATGGGAGCAGCTCAGGTTTCCCGGGTGTCACACACTCCACCTGCTCCTTAAAACACTCAAGTGTTATCCCTGGACTTAGGAGAACAGGGAGAGATTATCCTGCTGGTGCTGGGAGGCTGGAATCCCCCTCCAGAAAGGGATAAATCACCTCCTTTGGACTCCTGAGGGTGTTGGCACAAGTCAGGAAAACTTCCTTGTGGATCTGCCTGACAAACGATCCCCACCGAGAGCAGCCCCAGGTGGGAGCAGCTCCTTGGGATGGGGAGCCCTGAGTGGGACATTTCCACCCTCCCTGTTTCTCACCAGGCTTGCTGTTCCCAGAGCTGGTGTTTGACCCTGAGAAATTGGAGTGGAGATTGGAAAAATGGTAAATAAACCATGCCAGGTCCTCCTTGCTCTGTGCCACATGGATTGGAGGCCAAGATGCTGCTGTACAAAACAATCAGACTGAGGCTGCCCCATCCCTGACCCTCTGCTCTCTGCAGAGGTGAAGAGCTGGCTTCAGTTGCTAGGACGAGGCACCCCAGATGCTGAATATGCTCATAAATAAATAAACCTCCCTGTTTATTGCTGTTGGAATTGCAGCCTACCTGGCTCTTCCCGTTAAATAATTCAGAGCAGAGAGCAGCCAGGCAGCGCTGAGAGATTCCCTCTACGGGGGTGGACAGTGAGGATGTGGCGTGGGAGGGATCATGGGGCAACCTGGGAGCAAGGGAGGGGTTTTTTTTTTGCATGAGGTGCCTCGTGAAATATTAATTAATTGTCCCTCTGGGTGATGTGCTGTGGCTGTGGCTGGCTCTGCCTGTGTCACATTTGCAGAGAGCTCTGGGAGATCCAGAAAGTGGCCAAAATGTTTTGTAAGATCAAGGGGGTCACCTGCTCTAAGTCCTGCCCTCCAGAGGAGCAGCTCACTCCAAACTCCACAACAAATTGCTTGGTCTTTTCTTCCCTTTTCGGCTCTAAAACAAACGCATCGGGTCGATCCCACTTCCCTTCCCTCCTTTGATCTCTGGAAGCGATGCTGTGGGGTTTGTCTGTGAAGGAGTCTACTTTGGGAGCTTTATTATCTCTGAGAGCCTGTTCCAGCACTGTTTGATGTCACTGGGGGCTTTTGCTTTTCATCTGAGCGGGACTGGGCTCGCAGCGGCCCAGGCACGGGCTGGGAGGATGAATGGCTCAGCAGGTGGTTTTGTATGGTGGTGGAGTAAAAGAAGCTGGTGCTTAGCTAAAGATATGAAATAAGAGACATTTTGAAATGAATTTGAATAAACTGGTGTCTCTGCAGACCTGTTGGGTGTCAGTGGACTTGAAATACTCATTGCTGTTGGGCATTCCCAGCTATGGCTTTTTAAACTACATAAGAAGCTGCAATGCCCCTGCAGGTCTGTAAGAATTTCCCAGGGATTCAGGAGCTTTTAGACCTCTTGCCTCACAATATTTCTACTCATTTTACAAAAA
>VZTJ01001500.1:314028-350641 GCA_013397795.1 Orthonyx spaldingii | reverse complement strand
AAAAAAAAAAAAGACACAGAGATTGGTCCCAAGCCAGATGTTTGCTATTGGGGAGCTCACGGCTGGTGCATCCATCTGGATGGAGATGCTGCTCCCTGCATGGCTGGGGCCAAGGGGATGATCTGTGTGAAGGTTCTCTGGGAAATCCCTGTGCTTGTGAGAAATATTTGGTTTAAAGATCACCCAGCTGGCTTTTCTTTGTGTTGCCTTGATGGGGATCTGGTGGGGTGGGAGTGAAAGCCGAGCTGTCCTCCCCGAGTCTCTCCCCACCACATCAAATCCGTTTCTGCAGCCAGCTCAGGTGTGTTCAGTGACAAAAAAATAACCTGAAGGGATGTATAAGGGAGTTTCAGTCAAAAACAGGGAGATATTTTAAATAGAGGCTGTTGGTAGAACTAAATGAAATTGTGTTGTTGTGCTCAGAACTCTTGGGGAACACCAAGGGATGAACCAAGGAAAAACCCAAGGCTTTGTCCAGCAAGCCGCCCTTCAGCTCCAGATTTTGGATGGTCCATTTAGTAATCCTCACCTCGGTGTGACTTTTCCCTCTAATTGCATTCTGAGAGTCCTTATTTAGCCATTAGCTGCCTTTGCAGGGACACAGGTTATTAATTCTTCCCCTGCCTGACTTTCACTCCGGGCCTTTACCAGCGGTCAAGGTGAAGCTGGGAGGGCCAGCGGAGCTGCATCCCCATGAAACTCTCATTAAAAAATATTTTTCTCCCTTTGCTGCCTCCTTGTCTTACATGGGGAGGTTGTATCACAGGAGCCAATTACACCTCAAGCCCAGATTTATGCTTGGAAATGTGTCCATGTGATTTTAATATTCTTTATGGCTCTTTTACTTCTTCCTCTGTGGTGTGGCGAGCGCTGGGGAAGGAAACAGTCAGGGATTAAGAGCAGAAGATGCATGTAAAAGAAATGAGATTGTGCCTTGTGGTGGATTTGTTTTTATTGTTGTTGTAGCAAGTGATGTTTAAACAGAGGTCACCTCTGAGTTCTGCTTTCTTGCCAGAGCTTTGCATCCCTTGCCTTCCTCCCTCCCGTGTTGCCACTTTACAGATGGACACACCTGGGGTGCTCCTTGTTGCAGGGGCAGGGCAGCTGTGGCAGCTGGTGGAGCATGGAATTGTTCTGCTCCGTGGCTGGGGTCACCACAGCTCTTTTCCCCCCTGGACTCATCACCTGCTCGGGGTTTTAATTGAATTTGCTGCAGGTCTCAGCCCTGCTTCAAACGCTCGGTCTGGAGCTGCTCGCCGAAGGAAGGGTGAGGTGTAGCAGGGGAGAGAAAGCAAATTAATGCCAGTGAAAGGGTCCAAAAATAGCAAATTCGGGGGCTAACCAGGCCATGTATTAAATCTTTCAGGAGAGGCAATCTATCACAGGCAGGGAGGGTGGGAGGGAAGAGGAGGAAATCGCTCTGGAGGGCAGTTAGAGGCTCACGTGTACCCAGCTTTGCTCCTCCACAGCATCAGTGTCCCATCCCCGTGGTTCACAGCCTGGGGAGCCCCACCTGCCTTCCCCAGGGTGCCCAGGAGGGATGGGCAGAGCTGCCCTGCTTCCACCCCTCCGTGTCCCTGTGCCGGGGCAGGAGCAGGGCTGGCAGTGCCCGTGGGGATGCCCAGCCCAGCTCAGCCGTAGCCATAAGGTGCATCCAGCCCCAGCAGAGCCACAGCCCAGCCTGGCCCTGTGCCAGCAATAATACGTGGGGTTTAATTAAAACAGTATTTTTCATCTCCTCCATACGTTATTTGGTTATTGCTTCAGAATGAGCCAAGGAATTCTTGTATTCCCCCCACTCCCTCCCTCGCTGTTTTAATCTGCTTTCTCTCCTCCTTCCTTTCTGCCCTTTTGGTGTCCTTCCCCTCATCTCCAGGGGTTTTAACTTTTTTCAGCTGTCACTGAGTTGTTAGGATGAGGAAGCCTGGGGTTCATAAGGACTCATTCATTCCAGTGGGATTGCTGGGAGATGCCAGTGGGAAGCAGTGCAGAGTGCCCAGTCCTGCCTGGCTGAGCAGGGAAGGAGCTCACAGCTAGAAATGCTCCATCACTGGAAGAGAAGGTGTTTCTCCATCCCAACAGATCCAACACCAGGCTGGAATTAAGATTCCTGAGTTGTTTGTGCAGCACCAGCTCAGCAGGAAGGGCTCAGCCACAGGGGCTCTGAGGTGCTGTCAGACCATGCAGCTCCTCATTTCGGTGCCCAGGTGCTGCCCTGTGTGCTCAGCCAGCCTTCCCACCTGGATTCCTGTCCTGCCCTGCCAGCTCTGCCCTTGGTGTCATTCTGGGACAGAAATGGATTTATAGTGAATGTTTTGTTCCGAAACAGCCTCTGCTCAGCAGGATGCTCAGGGCTGGGCTGAGCTCAGGGGCTCTGCTGTGAGGGGTGAGGCACCAATATAACCCTGTCATTCCTTTCCTTGCCAGGCCCTTCCCTTCGGAGGAGACCACGGAAAATGACGATGACGTGTACCGGAGCTTGGAGGAGCTGGCGGAGTGAGTGGCCTCACCTTCTGCTGGGAGGGGACGCAGGGCAAAGCTGCTCTGGGTTTCCAGCAAAGGCAGATAAAGTTTGACAGCAGGGCTGGGAGAGCCAGAGCAGCTGCTTTGATCCTTTTGCCAGGAGATTCTTGTGCTCTGACAAAAGTCCATCTTTTTCTCATGTAAAGCCCTGGGAGACGTCACTTTTAATCAGGTGGAGTTTATGAGTGGACTTGGTGGGAGGTGAAAGGGGCCAAGCCCAGGGGATCCCCTCCACCTCCTAAATCCCAAAACCCTGGGACATAATTCATCTCCTGGGAGTGGGGTACCCATTGCTGACAGTGCTGGTTCCCCCCATGACATTTTTTGGGTGCTGGCACATGGAGCTGCATCCCCCCTGTGTGATTTTGGACCACACCAGCCGGTCCCAGGGCAATCAGAGAATAGTTTGGGTTGAAAGGGACCTTAAAGACCATTTAACTCCACCCCTCTGCAATGGGCAGGAGCACATTTCACTACCCCACATTCCTCCAAGCCCCATCTCTTGAACAGTTCCAGGGATGTGGCAGCCACGGGCCCCTCATCCTGCCTGTCCTTGGTGCTGTGGTGGGATGTGGGGTGATGCTGCTGCTGTCTGTGTTTATGTGCTGTCTGTGCTTTGCTGCCCGTGGTGGTGATGTAACAGGCTTTTCAAATCAACCTTGAACTACAACACACACGGTGAAGTGCAGGCACTATTGGAATTCAATGGCAGCATTCCCATCAAGCCAGGGTTTTGCTTATGAAGTGCAGTCTGCTTCACATGGAGGGATGGCCTGCATGGGTGGATATGTGGCTTTATGCAGTTAAATATTATTTGTTCCACAACGTAAATAATAAGACTCCTTAATCCAATGAGTTCCTTATGGCTTCAGTTATTACAAAAGTAAATCATAAATTACCAGCGGAGGGAATGGAGTACCCTGGAATTCCCTGCTTGCTCTTGGCTCCCAGCTGCTGCAGTTTAATAAAATTTTCACTTAGAAGGGGATCCTCTCAAGAACAGCATTTTTCGTGCCCCCTCTCCAAAAGTTCTCAAAATCCCTTTAATATGGGGGTTTAAAATTCCTGCTTCTCACACACAGACGTGCTTTTAATTGGAGAGAGGTTTGTGTGGGGACTCAGACACGAGTGCTGGTGGGGATGGCACGGCTCTTCTGGAAAGGGTGGGTTTGGGGTGCTGCACTTGGTCATTTGGTGCTGGGAGAGGGTTCCCAGCTTTAGCTCTGCTGGGGACAAGGTGTCCAGGTGGAAAGCTTCCCAAACTGTTCCTCAGACCTGGCTCTGAGTTTGTCCCTTGGTGAGAGGGGCTTTGATGCTCGTCAGATAACTTGGATGTTTATTGCAACTGATTGCCCTGTTCTGTCCCAGATCGCCAACTTTTAACTTTCCCTGTTTTCCCATTCTCTGCCAAATCCTCTTTTTTACATCTTATTTAGCACCAGTGGGGAAAAGATGTGTTTAAATCAGCAGGGATTGCACAAATTCCTTCATCCAGGCCTGCCCTCCCAGTGCACGGAAACGCGGCCTACGAAACGGGGTCGGAATTCACCCACAGCTGTAAAAACCCCAGAAACGCCCTGGAGAACCCCTCAGCATGAATACTGCTGCTCCTGCTGCCTGCAGCACAGCAGCAACGGTGCCCTTTCTCCCTTGGACGAGGAAACTCTGGCTGGGAGAGTGCCAGTCCCACTGGTGTGCCCTGGGCGCCGCTGCTGGGCGCTGGCAGCCCGTGGCACCGATGAGAAAGCTCTTTCTTAGCTCCTGCCCTCTCCAAACAGCTCAACAAGGGCAGCATTCACGAGCTGGGAATGATTCAGCCCGTCCAGCATCTCTGCCTTTAATATTGCTGATGATCCAGCGGCCTTGGGAAGATCTGACTGCAGCCAAAATGCTGCTTTTTTTTTTTTGGAGGCGAGGAAGTGATTTCCACAGCAGGCAGGGAAATGATCGAATGTGTGGAAGGAGCTGCTCCAGCCCTGCCTGTAAAACCAGCGGAGATGTGTCACCTCAGGGTGCCACTCTGCTGTCCCCACAGGCCTCAGAGGGACAGGGGTGGGTGAGGAGGGACAACTCTGGTGGGCTCTGGGCCACCAAATCACCCCTGGGAGAGAGGAATCTCCCAAAGGGCTCTCTTTGGCCGTTGTGCTGCTGGAAAAAAAGGCTCAGGATAAACGCTGAGTTGGTTCTAACAAGACATTTTGGGGGCTGGTAAAATGCGGTTTGTTGGAGAATGTCAGAATGCTTCATTTCAACTGTAAGCACTTAAGTGGAGTAGTTTGGTGTCCCCAGGTTGAGATTTTGATTTCCTGTGCTGCAAAGCATTTAAATATGAACATATTTATGGTGGAGGTGCTGATTTGGGGTGCAAAATGACCCAGGCTTTGTCCCTGTTGTCCCCATGATGCTGTAAAGAGTGAAAACTTTTATCCTGAGGACTCTCCCAGCACGGAGGAGCTGTGGGACAAAAACCAGTGCCAGGGCTGGACAGGGCTGCAGGAGCAAGCTGTGTGTGGGGCAGCCACGGGGGGCTGGTGTGTTTAAAGGGTGTTTAAGCCTTGATAACCCCATTGTGCTTTCACCTTTGGGGTGTTGCAGGGATTAATCCCGGCTCCAGACAGATCCCCAGCCAGCAGATCAAGGCACATAATTGCCTGGAAACAGCTTTTTAGTGCAGAAAAAAAAAAAACAATTGGTGATGGAAAGGGGAAGGGAAGCTAAAAGGCTATCAGGGGAGCTGGGAACTTCTCAAATTCCCTGTTTTCAGCCCGCTGGCCCCTCGCTTTGCAGTGCCCTGGGCCAGATGGCAGCTCACAGCCAGCCTGGGCAGATGGTGAGGGCTGCTCGCATTGCAAGTGGTGCCTGATCAATGCTGTGAGGAGCAGTGAAGGGACAATTGTCCTCTGCTGCCTGATTTATTCCAGCCTGCCCCGATGCCAGACCCTGGAGCAGCCGGTTTGGGGGGAGATTGTCCATGAAATGAGCTGGGTTTTGCAGCAGCAGCAGCAACGTGTGGGTTCATCCTCTGGAGCCTGTGCCCCCAAACCAGGGATATATCCGTGACCTTTGTCCCGAGGATGCTCCTGCAGATCCGTAGGGATGGGAGCTGCTGCTTCCCACATGGCTGTGGCTGCTGGGAACTGGTGTCAGGAGGCAATTATCCACATTACTGCTCAGCATCCTCCCTGCCAACTGCTTTTCCATCCCCCTTTATGGCTCTTTCAGCTGCTCCAAACCATCCTGGTACCTCAGAGTCATACTTAACATTTCACCTGAATTTTCTCCGCCGCCACTTGAGCTCGCTCCAGTTATTTTCTCTCATAAAATTTATGAGAGCGATTAATCCTGGTCCTCTTTACAGCCCCAGAGCCTTCTTTATGACGAACCTTCTCCACTTCATGGCACTGTCCCTGTGCAGTGGCACAGTCAGGTGGATTACACAGGGCAGGCTTTGGGTTATTCGTTGGCTCTTTGAAGAATTCAGAGTCAGGCAGAAGTTCTGTGAATGGTTTGATGTGAAACATTTAATTTGTATAACTTTTACCTTTGTTTTCTCTTCTGACTATAATTTCTTTTGAGAAGAGGAGTTGTAGGGCTGCATAAAGGACCAAATAAGTGTTTTAGGCAAAGCAGGTCCTCACCAAACCCTCTCCCTGGAGAACTTTGTCCCACAGGTCGGTGTCAATGTCCCCTGCTCTTGTTTTGAGCTGCAGCTCACTGGGAATTTATCCCTAACAAATTTATTGGGATCATTGTGTGTTCCCAAACTTTTCATCCTAGAGAAAGGGGGAAGAAAATCTGCCCACCCACAGTTTCTCAAGGGCTGCATCTTCTGGGCACAGCTTCTTGCTGAAGTTTCTCCTGCTTCTCTCACTATTGGCAGCATCATTGCCCCCCCCACATCTTCCAAAATAGTGCTGTGATCAGCAGAATTCCTCAGATGCGTTAAAAAAAGTAACGAGCACAGGAGCCAAGGTGGGATGATAAGTTAGCTGCCACTTTTCTCATGATTCTTGCTGTGTTGGACAAACCAGGCACAACAGCCCCTGAAATAAATGGCTCTGTGGTGCAGGACACTTGTGAATGTGTCTGTCCTACTTTGTCCCCGCTATTGATTTTCACACGCCCTGCTTGTGCCATTTCTAGGATCACATTGGTCTCTGTAACCGTGTGAGGCTCTTCCTTGGGATCAGAATGTTCCACTTGCAATGGGGAATGTAGGACCCCAGCAGAATAGATGGGAAAAGGCTTCTCCTGCTGTTTCCAGACGAGCGTCTCCATCCAAGTACAATCTGGGTAATTAAAGCCCTGCAAGATCTCGAGTCCAGCAGCTGCACTGGTTGCACTCCCTCACCCTGAAACTCAAGCCTGCCAGATGTGCTGCAGGTTTAGGGCTCTGCTTGTCCTCTCTGGCAGAGCCCCTGAATGAGGGGCTTGGTTGGAGGAACTGAGTATTTATAGCTGTGAGTGCAGAGCGGGAATGAGAAAGTGGGGGATTACTGGGATGGACTGGAGCCTCACAGCTGCTGGGCAGCTGCCTCAGAGACCCTCAAATGCACTCCCAGCCTGGACCCGTGGTGGCTCCGAGATCTTCTGGCTCTTAACTCTGGTCACAGGACTGGAAATTTGGGGTGTCTCTTGGTTGTCTTATTTTAGCTCCTTCTGTCCCCTCCTCCTCTTTCTTCTGCTGTTCCTGGTGGTTCTGGCTCTTTCCTCAGCGTGGTTTGGACGGAGTTTTGGTGTGGTGGGTGTGCCAGGAGGGTTTGTCCTTGAATTCTTGAGGCTGCTACAAACTCATCGACTTCCCACAGCTGCTTTTATGGGCGGAGAGGTTCTTCAGTGGCCCTGAAATCCCTCAGAGCTTCCCCACTTCCCCACATTGTCCTTGCAGAGATGATGTGCAGGGTTCCCTTGGCGTGGGGGACCTGCTGCGTGTCGCTTATGGGGACATCAGGGACTGTCTGTGCCCTTGGTCTTTAAGGTCCCTTCCAACTCCAGCCATGCTGTGATTTTATGGACTTGCTCCTTCCCTGTCCCTCTCTCCAAGGCAGCATCCTGGCACCACTCCCTCTGTTCTGGGAGCTGCTCCCTGCCTGCCTGGGTGGGTGTCACTGCAGAGCAGGCACTGCCAGCGAGGCAGAGCTCGGCCAAAAGCATTGTTTTTGCCTGAAATTGCCTTAGATATGAAAAGCTTTATTCATTATCAGCTTTTCTGGCTCGGCAAAATGCTGCCAGCCCAAAGCTGGTTACATCCATCCTAATAACAGTAATTGCAAATGCTGGCGTTCACTCTGAAGGGCGGCTGAAATCCCTTTCCTAACCCCAGAGTTGTCAATGAATCTCCTAATCCAGGCAGCAGATCATAGGCTCTGATACCCACGGGTACCTCGCAGACTCTGCTGCTTTTACTGAAGGAGTAAATTGCTTTTCTTTGTGAGGAACGAGGTGATCTGGCTTTCCTTGCTCAAGTTGTTCCGTCTGCCCGTGACACGCCTGGGATGCTGAATTTACTGCCTGAATTCAGTGTGTCCGGAGGTTGCCACCGGCTAAAATCATCCCAATCCCTGTTTTAAGGACAGGGAGGGTGTGCATTTTCAACTCTGGCAGCCACAGTGTGGAGACAGGTGAGGATCAATAAATGCAAAGCAGAGATGTCAAAATCCGTACGGCACCGCAGGAGCTTGGCTGCTCCTGGGCTGCTCCAGAAGTGGCTGGTCCTCGTGGTTTACTGCTCTCCATAAAAACTGGCAGCCTCTGGTGTTTCTCAGAGATGTACTGAGGATGTGCTTTAATAAATAACAGACTGCTGGGCCATGGTAGTGCTGTAATACTGCCATGGCTGTCAGGTTTGAGCAACTCCGGTGCATCTCCCCAAAGCTCTGCAGCGGAGGTGTCGTTCTAGTTGTCCCCAGGATGTGACAGTTGTTGGGTTTTTTTGCCCAAAGCCAGAAATTGGAGTGGAGAAGGGCTTGTTCTGGTGTGGAGGAGCAGGAAGGAGTGAGCAGCGAGGCTCAGCCCCTTCTTTAGAGGAAGGGGAGGGTGAGGTGGTGTCAGGCTGTGGTTGGTGGGTGCAGCGTTTGTGTCCAAGGGCTATTGGCAGTTCTGTGAGCAAATCTGCTGGGATATCCCCTGGTAGGAATTTCTTTCCCGGTGATCCAAGTGAGGCCAGGCCTGTGGGACATCTATCCTTCTCCAGTCTGCAACCATGATTGAGCAAAACCCACGTGGCACCTGGGGACATGGCTTGGAGGTGGTCGTGGTGGGGCTGGGTATGGCTGAACCAGTTGGTCTTGAACCTTGATGATTCTGTGAAAGCCCCTTCAGCATCACATGTTGCCTTCTGGGTTTCTCACAGTGTGTGGCCACCACCCTCCAGAGCTCACGGCTTCCTGGAGAGGGAGAACAGGAGAGTTTGTCCAGGCTGGGAACAGCAGCACCGGGCTGGGGACAGCCAGGGCCAGGCTCTGAGGCTTGGACATGGCACCTGCTTGTGTGGGAGAGGAGTTCCAGGTGATGCTCAGGGACACCTCAGGACGTCACCTTCTCCTCTGCACATATCCCAGAGCAGTTTCCAAGCTCTCCCAGGCATGGGGATGTTCATCCCTCACTCCAAGCAGGCTCTGCCCCAGCAGCAGCACCACCCCAGCCCTCTCCTCCTCGTGTCCCACCCAGCTGGGCTCCTGCTCGTGACATTAACCCAACCACACGTTCCCAAGAACCCTCCAGAGCCAGGGAAATGATGGATGGAGAGACAGCCAGCAATCCAAGAGGTGTGGGCAGGGAGATCCATCAGGAACTGGGAGTGACTGGCTCTGGATGAGGAGCGGAGCCGAGAATATAAATATTGGTGCAGATAATAACGGGGCCGGCGACGCCTGGGAGGGGGAAGATGGATCACCAGCTATTAGTGGGCATTATTGCAGCAGCTGCAATGCATCACCCGGGAAGAATGGGATGGATACATCACACCAGTGTATTTATTTAAAATCCCCAAACTTTTATTAAATAAATCTGTTCGTAAAAATAGGAAGGGCTGTATTTAAGCAGAGAAATAAAGCCCAGTTTTGCAGGCAGATGTGCTCTGCTGCTCCCTGATATGTAGTGGAGAGATGCTGAGTGTCACGCTTGGAGCACAGCTTTACACCTAAATTTATTTGTGTGTAATTAATGCCCCTGTTGAAAGGCACAGCTCGTAAAATATGCGAAGGCTGTTTGATATTCCAGCGTCTCACACTGTCCTGATCCTGTGGGATTGACTTCAGTGGGAGCTGTTAGCAGCCAGCACCTGTAGATCTAAGCACTGGAATTATTATTGTTAATTGGTATTTAAGACAGGCTGAATTTTCAAAAGTATTCCAAGGCTGAGGAGCCCCTGGGAGGGGCGTGAAGGCTGAGATGATAATTAATTACTGAACACCATCACCTTTAGCACAAACTGGGCACTGCATCTCTGGGATACCTTTGAAAGCTGTGAGTGCAGGGGCAGCTCCAAAGTGAGGGGGCTGCTCATCAAAATGGGACGTTTTGCTGCTTAATTTGTCTCTGATGTAAATGTTGTTACTGGCCTCTGCTCACCGAGCTGAGTGTCTGATCAGATTGCCTTGAGGTGGTCAGGAGAGCCTCCTGTTCCTCTGGGAAATGCTGGATTAAAAATCACCCAGTTGCCCACCGGGGCAGGATTTGGCTTTATGGGTCCTTCATCACTCAGAGAAATCAGAGGCAGAGCTTTTAAACCTGGGTGGGATGCCCAGGGCTGGGCCAGCTGCCTGGGCCAGGCTTTGCTGTGGCTCCTGCACAGCCCGGGGGGGGTTGGTCCATCAGGACTGGGATGCTTCTCCTACTGCTCAGAGCCGTCAGATGAGTGTTTAATATCTGCTTCTGGCTGGAGTGTATCTGGGCTCTTACAGCAGTTTGCAGCCCCAGCTGAGAGAAGGGGATGTTTTTTTGGCACAAAGGAAGCTTTTTAGTGAGGAAAAGCAAAGTCAGATCAAGAGTGAACACAGTGCCTTAAGCTGACCAAAATCCAACCCTTAAAGTGAATTCTCTGAGCACGATATGAAGTCACTGATGCAAAAGCAGCTCCTGGTCCTGAAGAGGAGCTGAAGGGGAGCTTGTGGGCACCTTTGGAGCAGGTGGGGCTGGAGCTGGTGGCTCTGGTGGCTCAGATGGTCCCGCTGGGCGCTTGGCTGGCGGATCCATCCCGGCTGGGCCCATTAGTGCCGAGCAAAAGCTCTGCAGGGGCAGAGCTGGCAGCCCGTGGTGGCGTGGGCATCACAGGCACGCCTGGCACGGGGCACAGAGCAACTCTTGGCTGTGATCCCTGCTCGTGTCGAGCAGCGTTCCACCCTTCCCAAGCCTCCAGCCAGCGGAAAGAAATGTGCAGCAGGCACTGATCCGGGAAAAACAGAGAGCACGGGCTGAGCACATGAATTTTCACAGGATTTTCTTGTTGTGATTCTCCTCCCTCCTCGGTGCAGGGGCTGTTGTTTGCCTGATGAGGTGACAGCGCACATCCCCTCGTGATTAGCCCTGACTCCTTCTCCTTCTCGTTGCAGCGAACACGATCTGGGGGAGGACATCTACGACTGCGTCCCCTGCGAGGATGAGGGCGATGATATCTACGAGGATATCATCAGAGTGGAAGTTCAGCAGCCCATGGTAACGACCCAGCTGCGTTTTTCCAGCTGCACCTCGGTGGGGAGGGGCAGGGAGGGGATTCCATGAAGGAAATAACTCCGTGCCACTGGCAGGTGATGCTGCAGGGAAGGGAATCTCTTCACGTCGCTCCTCAAAAGCGCAGCTGGGATGGCACCGGCCCAGAGGGGTTCTCCCAGGAGTTTCCCAGCCCAGCCTGTCACCTGAAGGAGTTTTGGGAGGAGGAAGGGAAGGGGAGACCTAATAAGCCTTAAAAGATAAGCTAAAAATAGGAGTTTGCTGCTGAGCCTGTGTCGCTCCAGCCTTTTCCAGGAGGCTCCGCCTGCTCCGTCAGCCAGAGGTGCCGCCGGTATTTTTAGATCGGGCGAGCGCTGACAGATCTGTGTGTGAGGGATCCAGCACCTGTCTGTGCCTGCTGCTCCTGCCTGGGTGGCTCAGACAGGGAGATGTTTGCAGTGGAGCTTTCTGGGGCAGCAGGGACCTGCGTGGCGTTAGGGGCGAGCAGCCGACCCCGTTTGTCACCTCTGGAAAGCTTTGGCTGATGGGGAAGCCTGGGTGTGAGGCCTGGGCAGCATCATGGAGGGACCTGTGTTATCCCCAAGGGCTCTGGAGCAAACATCACATTCCATGGATGAGCCAGGGAGGTGCTGGTGGTCCTTGCACCTCCCCAGAGTTGCCCACAGCCACCTCCCTACCTGTGTCCCCAGCACTGATGCAGGGCTGGAAGGGACCTTCTCCAGAGTGTGACCTTCCAGATTTTCTCCCCCGTCCAATATCTGCCACCCCCAGGCTTTGTTCAGACTCTAATTACTCTCCCCTAGTCCACACAGCCCACACCTCCCTGTAGCAAAGCAGGATCAATGGACAAGTTCACTGATCAATGAAATCCCTGGAGCAGGACAGGGATGAGCCAGACACGAGGGGCTGGAGCCTGGGAATGCAGGGCTGCATCCATGGATGTCTGTGCTCTGATTCCTCCCCTCTCCCAGCCTGGCTGTGAGTGGATGATTTTGATGGTGGTTGAGGAATTTCATCCCTTCACACCTTGTCTGCAGCCAGAGGAGCTCCCTGCACACCAAAACCCCCTCTGGATCAAGGAGTTGGGACCAAAAATTCCCACTGATCCTGCCCAAGTGCTTGGATCTGAAGTCAGTACAGCTCATTGGCCACCAGTGGTTTTTGCCGCCAGTTACAAAAGCCACTTGGCCCAAGAAATGCCTCTTGGGAAGGTTTTGGTGGGAATTTCTTGCATAAATGGGAAAAATGGGGGAAAGCTCCAGCAGCTTAGAATAGGATTGAGATCAGTGGAATTGGCAATTTTTCACTGTGCCCTCCACATTGTTTTATGTTTTCTGCTGACCACTGTTGGAGTTGAGAGCTGTGACTCCATTTCCCTCCCCATCCCTGAGCAAAAGAGTCTATTTTTGATATACCTGCCAAAACACTGCATTTTATGGGGTAAGATTTGTTGCAACAGCAAGTGTGTGATGCTAATGGCTTCTTGTATTTCTGCATGCTTCAGATCAGATACATGCAGGTAAGATGAATTGATTCCAATCCGGGGTTTCATCCAGCTGACAGGTCCCAGCTGCGAGGTCTGAGGGGGTGGACAGAGGGTCTCTGTTCCTGTGCATGATCCATAAAACCCCACCACTGAACCCCCTCCCAAATTCAGGTCCTGCCCTGCCAAGTGCAGCAGCTCCCAACTCGTGTTGCCAGCTTTACAGAGCAGAAGTGACTCCAGGAGTTGGGGCTTTGGGAAAAGCACATTTTATCAGGTTTGACCTAAAATCGTGAGAATTCTCAACCCTGGCCAGGGATTTGTATAAGTCTGACGTATTATTTATGACCCACTTAGTATCTGTTGTGAGTCTCATCTTAAGCAACAAAAAATAATAATAAAAAAAAGGGGGAAATCAGCCTTTATCTCTTATTATTCTTCTTTCGCTGATAGTCTTTGGTGGTGTGGCTGAAATAAATGCAAAAAATGCAGTGCTTGTCGTGTTGAAACATGTTTGATAACACAGCCAGGGTTCCTCGTATTTTTGGGGTAAAAAGAATTCCCTTTAGCATAAACCAGTAGTGGTTCTTTCCTGACTTTCCAAACTTGTGCTTGGTTGGTGTAACTGAAGGCTGAACTGGAGCCCCACCAGGTTCCTGAACCACCCTCAGGAGTATCTGACCATGCCTCATTTTTCCTTTCCCTAGAAAATGGGAATGACAGAAGATGACAAAAGGAATTGCTGTTTGCTAGAAATCCAAGAAACTGAGGCCAAATACTACAAAACTCTTGAAGATATAGAAAAGGTGAGAACTGAGCCCTTTTTTCCACAACATCCCCTTCCCCACCAGCCCTGGATCCCACATGGACTGTGCTGGGTTGGTTCTTGCTCCCGGAGCTGGCAGATGTGAGGAAGCAGGATCCTCCATCCTCATGGAAAATGGGAGAGGAGAGGGATCCAGAAAACCCAGGCTGACGAGCACAAATGTGCAGCCTGCAGGAGCCAAAGCCAGCATCTCTTTTTGTGATTGCTGCAGATCAGAAACAGGCTGAAAACCCTCCTGCTGTGTCCCCCCTACCCTGGGGTGACAATCTCCCCCTCCTGGCTCAGCCAGGCCGGGTTTGCTGATAAGAGCCGTGTTTGCAGATATCTCCTATCCCTCTGATTGCCACGGAATGATTCCTTTATTCCGAGGGCTTTTCAAAAGTGCTGAAGCTGTGCTGACTTGCCGCTGAAGCTAATTGGGTTAAAAGTAACGTTCTGCTGTCTGAATTCACGGCGTTTTAATTGGTGCTGATGAATTATTGCAGTGCCTTTCTTTTAAAAACAAATACAAGCCAGCACCTCAGCCAGGCGGAGTCGTGGATGGAGCCCGGGGGTGGCTCCTGCTCCGAGCAAAGCAGCAGGAAGGAGGAACAATAATGAACATCAAGCTGCCATTGCTGATCACCCTGCTGCTTTTGTTTCCTCCCCTTTTGCCGTTCTTTCCCTCCGTCTGCTGAAAGTTCCCCCGAAGAAGCTGCGAGCAAAACTAGGAAAATGAAACATTTCCCATTTTCCAGAAAAATGGCCCAATATATGTGTGATTTATGTTTCCAAGGAACCCTTGGAAACAGCCACAGCCCTCTGGTTCAGTAGAAAGGAAGAGTTAAATTATTGCTTTCGTAGCAATTAAGGCTTTGCAGGCCCTGGTGGTGGTGGGGGTGGAAGCTCCCCTCTCGGGTGTGCTGTGTTTGGGGTTTTTTTGCAGTCACAAGTCACGGAGATGTTCCTGTTAATATGTGTTTGTTCCGAAAGGCATTGCCCGTGCAATCACATCATCGGTGCCTTTTCAAGGGCAAAATTCCAGGGAGATAAAGAGCTGGGAAGATGCTTCAGTGCAGCCAAGGACTGCAGAGGGGTGAAGGAGCTGAGTGCATTTCACCCCCCGTCAGAGGTTTAGCAGGGGAGGGGGCTGTGGGTGGGGTTTGCACCTTCCCACTTCTGTCCCTGATCATTCTGTGCCTTTGCAAGTGCTTAAACTCATGAAAACCTGCCCAGGTAAACTCAACTGGTGAAGCAGAAAAAATAAATCCCTTGCACAACTCCCTCCTTGTTCCCTCCTCTCCAGAACCTCAACCCCTTTTCCATTTCCCTCTTGCAGAACTACATGAACCCCCTGAGGCTGGTACTGACTCCCCAGGACATGGAAGCTATTTTTATCAATTTGGAGGTAACATCATGGGCGTTGTGCCTTAAATCTTTGTTCTTTTCACAGCAGCTCAGCCCTCTCCCTGCTTAGGAGGAGGTTTTCTGATTTCCTGTTAGATTTGTGCATTCACCTGGAGAGCCTCAGCCTTTCATGTGCTGTGGAGCTTAAACTGCTTTAGGAGATATTCTTTAACACTCAGTTTTAGAGGTGGGGAATGTATGAACTCTAGGTAAGAAAACAGTTGTGTCTAGTGGATGTTCCAGGGCTGGGGCTCTGGGTTTTAGCTGGTTTAGATGGTTTGGGCAAAGGGTGATGTAGGGATTTGTTTCTGCTCTGGTTTGAACAGGGTCTGGGTCAAAACCTGGCATCTCCTCCACTCCTTCCATCCCATCTCCTCCTCCCTCCCCATCCTGGGGCGTTGCTCACTGTGTAACCTCCGATGGAATTACACCCCTGTACTCCAGGCCAGTCAGGGCTGCCTCCCCGTAGAATAACTTCCTTTCAAAACACCTAAAAGAGGGGAAAAAACTGCCTGGTGAAGGAGTGAATGTGCATTTCTTTAGGTTCTGTTTGCCCACTTGCTTTGAATGTGTTTAAAATCTTGTCTGTTGCTTGGTTTTAGGACCTAATTAAAGTGCACTTCAGCTTCCTGAGAGCCATCGATGTCTCGATGATGTCTGGAGGAAGCAGCCTGGCAAAAGTGTTCCTGGAATTCAAAGAGAGGTAAAGGAATTCTGGGCTTCAGGCAGCTCCAGTTTTAACAGATTTGGGTTAATATTTGCAGAGATTGAAATAGAATCTGTGTTACTCTCTGCCTTCTCACTCTGCTACTGCCTGAAAGGAGGCTGGAGCCAGGTGGGGATCTCTCTTTTCTCCCAGGTGACAACAGGGCAAGAGGAAATGGCTTTAAGTTCCACCAAGGGAGGTTTAGATTGGATATTAGTGAAAATTTCTTCACTGGAACAGGCTGTCCAGGGAAGTGGTGGGGTCACCAGCCCTGGAAGTGTCCAAAAATTGTGTGGCTGTGGTGCTTAGGGACTTGGTTTAGTGGCAGTGCTGGATTAGAGGTCTTTTCCAGCGCTGATAACTCTGTGATTCCAGAATTGCCTTTCACAGCAGCCCAGGTTTGCATCCTCCACAGCAAAACTGCTCTCAGGCAGCTGAGACATCACTCAGAGCTGACTTTGAGCAGCCAAATCCAGCCCCAGCCGTCGGGGTGCTCAGGGCAGAGTCTGGGACATCTCCCCTGTGGCCAGCCAGGCTCAGCCGTGTGGCTCCTGTGGATCCTGCAGGCCCCTGGCTGCACCTGGGGTTTTTTTTTGAGCTCAACATCCCACAGGAGACTGAATATCCAATGTTTGTGGGGCCACATCAGGGGGGATAAGGATGGGATTTGATTGTGGTGAGCTGGAAGGGAATAAAACCTCACTGGCCTTCAAGGGTTTGCTGTGGGCTCCTGCACATCTCCTGTGATGTGGTGGGGTGACTCCTGTGCAGGGGAGACTCAGCCCTGGTGAGATCAAAGCGATTGCTCACTCTCCAAGAATCTCATGTTTGGCTCAGAGCTCGTCCTGCACCCTTTGCACGGTGAAGAAATGCAAAAGTTGCTTTCACAAACAGAATCGATCCTGAGTCTTGGCAGCTGCAAGCAGGAGCACCCCAGCACACAGAGATGAGGTTGATAAAAGCCTTTAATATCCTTAATACTAATCAAAGGGTGATTCATGGTGGAACGGTGCCAGGCTGTTATTTCACTGTGATTAAACCAGTGTCTAGACACAGAAATGCCATTCAGAAGTCAATAACTGCAGAAATACCATCTGCATTAATAACACACCGTGAGGTCACATATTCCATCCTTCATGGGGCCTCTGGTTACAAAGGGCATTTTTTCTAGATTAAATTTAAAAAAAAAAAAATCCAAAGAAGAATGCAAATAATTTAAAAATACTCATAAAACTCACTTAGGTGATTTTGATCTCCTAATTCCTGGCTCAGCTCTGTGCATGCCAGTGCCATCCCTGGGGCAGGGCTGTGGACACAGGGAGCAGGGAAGGGACACGGGAGGAGTTGTGGAGGTGGCACTGCTGCCCAGGGAGGTGCCAGGGCTGTGAAGGAGCACGAGGCTCAGTTTTGAGCCTTTAAATCAATGTTTTCTTCTGCCAGTGTGCTGGTGGGAGCTGGCAGAACGCTTGGAGCTGCTGAGTTCCAGGCAAATGACCCCCTTCCTAGGGCAGCTTGCAAACAGCTTCTTGAAGGAGCTGAAAACCTTGGAAAGATGTGAGGGAAGGAGCCAGACCGGCTGTGAGGTGGTGATGGTGGATCTGAAGCTCTGTTCAGTCCGTGGGGGTCTCGGGGCCCTCAGTGCTGTGGGAAGCTGCTGCTCAGGGAGGGTCTTGCTTTGGAGAAGTCCCCAAAACCAGATTCTTGGGGATGAAGAGTTTGGAACAACTTGATGTAAAGAGGCAGAGTCCTTTCCAATGTCAGGAAAGTCAGGAATAGCACGTTTTACAGCAAGGAAATCTAGGAGGAGAAAGTGAACTCACTGGGGAGATGGTGCTGCCCCACCAAGAAAGGAAAATGGACCTCCAGAGTCCCCACCTGGTCCCTGAATATGAGACCTTCTTCCATCCAATCTATCCATGACAAACAGCTCCTGCTTCCCTCCCCATCCTCGGAGACATTCTGGCAAAATGATTCATCACTCCTTGGCTTTGCAGGGGCTCTTTTTTTTTAAGGAAAAAGTTTGTAAATCTCTTTCTCTGGAAGCCAGAGGTTTGAATTTATGCTCCTGAAGCCTCTTTGAAGCTCTCCCCATGCTGGCAAGGTAGATGTTATTGTGCCTGTGCAGAAGTTGTCAGGGGGAAAAGGTGGAAGAATAATCTGTGCTGGCTGTGGCTCTGCTGGGGCTGTGGCTCCATAAATCTCTTTCTTCACGTCCCTCCGGGGTGTGAGTGTCCCATGTTTATGGAGCAACACTGGGTCAGGGGCTCCCAGATCATCTCCATGGAGAGACAAGGCCCCCAAAATAATGGATGAGTTGCAGGGTGTGATGGAGGATGTGTCTTATCAGCAGCAGAACAGTTAACGGCCAGGAAGGGGGAGAAAACCCAAAGCTGTCAGGCAGGATTAATGAGGGGAGTGAGGGAAAAGGGGGAATCCACCACAAAACTGCTCCCTCTTGTCAGGTGTTTAAATTCATAGCCCGGGGTGTCCATACAGAGCTTCACTGTGTTTCCAAGGGCTGTGACAGCCTTCTTTTCCCAATTACCCAGGCTCTTGATCTCTAGGTCCCCGTGGCTCTTTCAAGAAGGAATGGTTCTAAAATGTGTGAGAGAATCATCACAGAATCACTGAATGGTTTGGGTTGGAAGGGACCTTAAAACTCATTCAGTTCCACCCCCTGCCAAGGGCAGGGACACCTTGCACTGTCCCAGGTTGCTCCAAACCCTGTCCAGCCTGGCCATGGACACTTCCAGGGTCAGCCACAAATTCTCTGGGCAACTTTTGATGGTTCCTCACCACCCTCAGAAGGAAGAATTTCATCCCACTGTCTCATCTAACCCTCCAAAACCAGCCTCTTCTGCTCTTGCCACCCGGCCCCTTCTGCTCTTTATGAGCTGAATCACCTCCACAGGCTCTGGAAGCTTCTAAACCTTCAGATGTTGAACATTTCAATGTCAAAAAGCCACACAATAAAAGGGTGTTTATACTTTGCTAAGCAGTTAAATGGGGGAACAGCTGTTTGCCTGGTCCTTTCGCTGTGCACACATTTATATATCTTTTATAACAGGTTATAACTGCCAGCATTTCCAGTAAATCTGTGATTTCCCCCTCTCCAGGCTGCTGATTTATGGCAAGTACTGCAGCCACATGGAATATGCCCAGAACACCCTGAACCATCTCCTGGCCAACCGGGAGGACGTCCGGCAGAAGGTGGAGGTGAGTGGGTCACCCCTTTGTCACAGGTTTTGGAAGGACCTGCTGGAGCTGAGAGTGGTGTCTGGGCAGTGCTTGATTTAGCAGAAGAGGAGAGGGGTGTGAGATGAGCTGTGCTGCCCACTGAGGGAGCAGAGCTGGGGCTTATCTTGTCCTGATCCCTCGTTTTTCCCTTATTTCCTCACCAGACCCGTGCTCTGTCCTTCCTTCCCCAAGTTTACCCAAGTTAAAGCAAACCAGTGGCTTTATCTGAGTGGGACTGGCTGGGACAAGTTCTTTGAGCTGTGCAGGCCCTGAGCATCCCCAGGCCAGGAGCCACGTGGCTTTCCAGTGTCACCATCAGCATCAGGGACTGTCGGAGGCAAACCCGAGTCCCCAGGCAAAGGCTGGAATTCCTGCCCTGGCCTCCTTAGCGTGAATAGGGGCCGATCCAGATATTAAGGGAATCAAAGGAGCCCCGGAAGGGATGCATTGTGTGAGCTGCTGTTTGTACCCAGCTCTAATTCCTGCTTTGCTCTTGATGCTAATGAGAGTTTGTCGGGCTGTCTGTACTCGTTACCTCGCCTGCTGCAAACGCCCTTTGATTCCCGTGTAAACCCAATTCAGGGAGAAAACTGCACTTAAGGATTGTTCAAAATTTGTTCTCTGTGTCTCACATCAAGGCTGGAGCATTCAGTTGCTCCTGTTCTTTTCCTGTCTCTCCCTCCCCCGTGGCAGCTCTGGCGGGTCACACAGGGGGCTCAGCCAGCAGGGTCACATCACTGAAATGGGTCTGGGTGGCAAAACTCCCTGCGACCACAATTAGCTCATCTTAATGACTTAATGCTCCTCAGCGACTCCAGAGCCACAGGCTGCGTGCTCAGTGCCAGCCCCTCACAAATCAGGCACAGCAGTTTGGCCCAGCCAGGAGGTGGCTGAGGCAAAAGTGCTTCATCTGACATTTCCCCAGGTCTGCGAGCATTCCTGCGCTGCCCTAATGAGCAGCAGCTCATTAAGCTGCAGTAGCTCACTTGCATGGCAATGGCTGTGTTTTAGGGTCCAGCCCCTGGGATTAATTCCTTGATAACCTCTGTGGTGGGAGCCCCAGCCCTGGCTGGGTGCCTGCAAGGAGCACGAGCCTGTGGGCATCAGAGCTGGGTTTACAGAAGCCAAACAAACCTTCTCAAGACATTAGAGACTTTTTTTGGGTGGGAAGCTGTTGTTTTCCCCTCAGCTGGTTTATTGATCTCCTTCCTAGGAATGCACGCTGAAGGTCCAGGATGGGAAATTCAAATTGCAAGATCTGCTGGTGGTTCCAATGCAGAGAGTTTTGAAGTATCACCTCCTGTTAAAAGTAAGTTCTTCAGCACTGGCACTTCTCTCTCTGCTGTAGCATCTTTCACCTCAATCAGTGGAAGGGTGAATCATTGCCAAATGCAGAGCAAGGGTTGGGGTTTTTATTCCCCTTCAAATAAAAATAATTACTAGAGCCACTTAACACGACATAATATTTGTGCTGTCTCCTAAAGTAAAGTGACCCAGGGTAATTCTGCACTTGTTAGCCACGAGAGGCACTTAATGAATATAAAATAAGCTTGCATATAATCTGATTATGTGTGAAATTCCTCCTGTCAACTCCGTGTAACAGATCTCTCAAGCAGCAGCCCTTGGTGTGTTCCCTATGGCCACAGCTGCCTGCCTGGGCATCCCTGTGCCCCTGCCACCTCCCTGGCATCCCTGCATCCACCCAGGCATCCCTGCCACCTCCCTGGCATCCCTCCAGTCACCTTGGAATGCCTGCAGCCACCCTGACATCCCTGTCACCGCCCTGCCAACACTGCCAGACCCAGTCCGGTGCAAGCAGGGTCTGGGCATCTTTCCTAGCACATCCAAACTCTTTATTTTCATTAATTTCTACTTTTCCAGGAGCTGCTCAGCCATTCCTCAGAGCGGCCAGAGAAGCAGCAGCTGAAGGAGGCTCTGGAGGCGATGCAGGTACAGGAGGGTGAGAGGGGGGAAGGGGCTGTGCTGGGCTGGGGGTGCAGCAGAGCTCAGGGTGCCTCTGCTCTGTGAAACAAACACTTGGATGGAAAAACCATCCAGCAACAGCTCGAGGGAAGACAAAGTCTCCTCATTTTGGCCACTCCTGTGTGCATTGATTGCCTTTTGGTGTGATGGCTTCACAGCAGAGCCGTTGTCACCCTGTCCCCCCTCCCCAGGCAGCGGGGAGCCGGGGTTTGTTGACAAGTTCTGACTTTCCCCTGATTGCTGTTGTGTGTACAGAGGCTGTGCCAGATCGGCTCTTGTTCTTGCTGGGAGGGATTTGGAGGAGCTCCAGAGGTATCAGGGAGTCAGGGAGTGTGGCAGCAATGGGAGGCTGCGTGTGTGGAGCGTTCCCTGTGTGCTCTTAGCCAGGTGCTGGGTGGGAATCCTTTAATCCGTGTTTTTTTTATTTTTTTGTTAAAGGGAAAATGTTTTTTCAACAACTGATTTACAGTTTGCTTTGTTTCAAGTTGGTTTTTTTTTCCAGCTTTTAGCTGAAGTCCCCAGAATCTCAGGAAAACAAAAAGTAAAATCATAGGATCATAGACTCAGCCATGTCTTCCCACACACACATTCACACCACATCCATTGTCAGCAGAACCTGACTGGAGGATGCTCATTAACTCCAGGTTTTTCCTCTGGAGAGCACCTCAGGAATCGTCCCTGTGCTCGTGGTCACTTTGTTTTCCCCCTCGGAGCTGCAGCTTTTGTAACATCGCTGCATTTCCTGGCCCTTACATAAGCTGGGTGACCTTTCCAGCCATTACCCCTGCCAGCCAGGAGCCCAGAGCTGGGGTTGTTTGAAGGACGTCGCATTCCCAGCCCTGTGCTGTGGCCTCAGATGAACGCTGGACCTGGTGACAGCAGTCAAACCCCGCTTGTGGCCTCATCACCCAGCACCACTGCTGGAAAATAAATGTATTTTTGCTCTGGCTCTGCTGCAGCCTCAGCGTTTTTTGCAGAAAGACACTGATAACCATCAGGGAGGTTTCTCCCTTCTCCTCCCCATCACCAGGAGAGTGTGGGAGCAGTTCCGACCACGCTGGGCTCGGGGGGCTCTGGGAGCCTTTCAGTTTGGTTTTAATTGATCTGTAAACCAAGGCTTAACTTCCAAGTGATGTCTTTCATCACAAGTCCAGCCTTTCTGTCTGCTGAGCTGGCAGGCAGCAGACATTGCTGCTGTCTGGGGCCAGAGCTGTGCAGGGGGGTGGATGCAGTGACATTCCCAAAGGGATTCAGCTCCCTTTGATTTTGCTTGAATAGTTGGTTTTACAGGGTAAGGGCAGGATTTGCACCAAAAGAAAAGTTTGTGGTGGGGTTTTTTTGGGTCAGGTACCAACCCTCTGCCTGAGAATGCAGAACTGAGTCCCCAGTGGTGGTGGGGGAGAGGCAGCTCCCAGTGAAATTCCAACATTTACACGTTGTGGTTTGAAGTCGTGGTTGACCCTGGGACTGTGTTTTCCCTGGGATTGTGTTTCCTTGGGATTGTGTTTCCTTGGGGATTGTGTTTCCCTGCTTCAGAAGCCTTTTGGTTGTGTCGTTTCTCATCACCATCCCTGCCATCCACAGCTGGGTGATGTTACAAGTATTGTCACATAAATCTGTGATTATGGGCTGTGATTAACCCTTCCTGTGTTGGGGAGCTGAGAGAGGTCTGACCCGGCGGGGATGTCTTAAAAAAATCCCCTGCTCAGATTTAATCCAAGCTGACAAGAGCTGTCGTTGAGGTCAAGGAGGGGCAGATAAGAAGCAAACAGGCACAGCAAATCCGCTCTGAAAGGTGCAAGGAGTTGTTCCAGTGGAAGAGATGGTTCCTGCTCTTTGATGGATAAAAACTGGGGGCTTGGGATCGTTGTGCTGCGCTGGATTCGTGCACTGCCATGGATTCGTGCATTGCCATCTTCTGGGAAATGGAAAACACTGCAGCACCTGCCTGGCTCAGCCCTGGGAGCACCAACAGCCTCACCCAGCCCGGGCTGCAGTGGAGTCCTGCTCAGATTCCTGAGGGATTCAGGGAGCCAGGCTCGTGCTTGTTCTCCTGGGTAAGGTACTGGTAAAGTAAAAATCAGTGTTCACCGTTTTTTTTTAAGGACTTGGCCATGTACATCAACGAAGTCAAGAGGGACAAAGAGACTTTGAAGAAAATAAGTGAATTTCAGAGCTCTATAGAAAACCTCGTAAGTTGGAAAACCTTCTTGAACCCCATTTAGTTTGATATTTGCTTTTTGCGTGCAATTACTGCTTTTCCTGACATGCTGGAAGATCCCCATGTGTTCAGACACTCTCTCATGTTTTGCTGGTGGCCCAGAGGTGGATGCTCCCTCACAAAGCTGCTTTGGTTGTGATGGAGGGTGACTTCTCTTGTTGGTGTTACCCTAAAAATGTTTCTTCAGCTTTTTCTCACATTATTAGTGTAGGGAGGACACAAACATTGCCCAGGCTGGCTATCTGGCTTCTATTAAAGTGGCTTTACTTTTCTGTTAAGAGGAGAGAGGTTCAGTAAAAGTGTAGGAGAAGGGTTCATGTAAAGAGGCACCTAATCCCCAAAAACCTCAACCAGGTATTTTAAGGAGAATCTCATCCTCCAAACTCCAGAGGTGTTGAGCACTTGGCGCCGTTGCTGAGCACCAGCAGACCTGGAGGGTGCTGGGTTTGGGGCCTTTAAGCCTTGACTTCACTGGAAAACGATGAACTTTTAATTGACAGTTATTTAACAATCCTTAATTATTGTGGAAACCTCTGAAAAACAGCTTATTGGAGGCGGGGAGGGGTTTGCAAAAATGCTTTGCCTGCTGAGCCTTGCCCTGGGGTGCCAGTGCTGGAACTCCAGGGATTTCCTGGGGTCCTGTACCTGTGTCCATGCCCAGACTCCCCTTGGAGCATCCTCCCTCCCCTTGCTGAGGGTGCTGCTGCTTCCAGGAGCTTTGGGGCTGAGGGGGGTGCAGTCTGGGCAGCTTTGAGTTTCCTCCTGCCCAAAGCATCCAGGCCTGGCTGTGGATCTGAGCCCTGCTTTGTTTCCTGCAGCAAGTGAAGCTGGAGGAGTTTGGGAGGCCGAAGATCGACGGGGAGCTCAAGGTGCGCTCCATAGTCAACCACACCAAGCAGGACAGGTGAGTGGCAGCACAACGTCCCCAGGCTCAATGTGCCCTCATTTGAGCTCATTTCTTTAATTACTGCCTGGAATTTCACTGACATAACCCAGCATCGATGTGAAATCACAGCAGGGGCCGAGCACTGAACAGCGCTGGCTGGGGAGCTCTGCAGAGCTTTCCAAATCCTTCCCCTTGGATTTTTTAATGAGGTGTTTGGCTGAGTTTCTTGTTTATTTTCTTGCTTTGGGCAGGTATTTATTTTTATTTGATAAAGTGGTGATCGTCTGCAAGAGGAAAGGGTACAATTATGAGCTGAAGGAAATTATTGAGCTGCTCTTCCACAAGATGACTGATGACCCCATGAATAACAAGGACATTAAGAAGGTAGGTGGACCAAGGATTAGCTCTGGAGAGCATTTTGGAGCTGTTTCAGGGTAGTATGTTCCCATTAGCCTTTTAAAATAGAAACACGGCTCGCGAAAAGCTGGAAAATAAACGCTCAGCTTTCAGGGCAGCCTTAAAGAGCGTTGGGAAATGTTTATTAATGTGGGGCTGGGCTGGATCCTTGACCTGTGTCCTGGCAGAACAGCCCTGAGGAGGCTCTGGGATGGCTGGAGTTAGGAGGCAGGAAGCTGCTCCCTGCTTTCTGGCCCAGTGGAGCAAACATCAGATGGGCAGGAGAGGAGGGCAGGGAGGGAGGGAGGGAGGGAGGGAAGGTCCAGGATGTTCTTGCCCCCACAAGCTGTGGGGTGGAGGAGCCTGGAAAGGCAGCATGAGCTTTGCACACCAGGCTGCCAAAATTGGCACTCGAAGCACTGAAGGAACATCATTCTCCTGTGGTTTGATGCTCACTCTGCAGCCGTGGAGGAAAAGCCTCCCAGCTCTTGCTTCAGCAGAGCCCCGTTAGCTTAATCCACTCCCATGCCACAGGAAGAGCTGGGGAGCAGGTGGGATAAGGGACACTGGGGTAGGAACAGCTGATTTTGCCACTTGGCTGCTGAGGGAATGCTGCTGGCTCTGTGTTTTAATGAAATCTGTTTCCACTTTGCTCTCCTATGCTTTCTAGTCTCACGGGAAAATGGTAAGCAGAGCACCCCCTTGGCTGTCGTGTGTGTGTGTGCAGTGTGGGGGTGAGACAGGCCCAGCATATGTGCAGTGGGCAGGTCAGACGTTCCTCCTGGGCTGTCACTTGCTGTCAGCCAGACACAGAATGGCTGGGGAGGATCCAGTGGAGCAGAAGAATCTGGGTTCCCTCATCTGCCACCATGAAATGCGATTTGGCCCCAGCGCACGGCGCCGAGGCAGCTCAGGCATCATGGACTGTGAGGTGTTAGAGAAACAGGGAGCTCCCCTTCCTCCTCCCTGCTGTTCCCTGGGCATGGCTCAGCAGAAGGGGCAGGGCAGGCGCTCAGAGGAGGCTGAGGTGTGTGAGTGGAAGTGTGCTGTGCTCTGCTGTGCCATCAGCTCTCTCCTTCCTCCTGCAGTGGTCGTACGGCTTCTACCTAATCCACCTCCAGGGCAAACAGGGCTTCCAGTTCTTCTGCAAGACTGAGGAGATGAAGAGGAAGTGGATGGAGCAGTTTGAAATGGCAATGTGAGCATGAGGGGCTGCTCTAGCCCTGGGTGCAGTTCCCAGGCGTGGGGGAAAAGTGTCTTGGGCCATCAGGTCACTGCAGAGCAGCTCTGGTGGCAAAACCTGTGATGGGGAAGCTCGTGTGGGCTGGCTGGATGAGTCCCTGTGCAGAAGGAGCTTGGAACCATTCTCTGAGCATCCCCACCAAAGCATCTCTGAAACTGGAATTTATCTCTGAAATTCAGATGGGATATTGGGAAGGAATTGTTCCCTGTGAGGGTGGGGAGGCCCTGGCACAGGGTGCCCAGAAAAGCTGTGGCTGCCCCATCCCTGGAAGTGTCCAAGGCCAGGTTGGAGGGGGCTTGAAGCACTCTGGGATAGTGGAAGGTGTCCCTGCCCGTGGCAGGGGGTGGAATGGGCTTTTTTGATGTCCCTTCCAACCCAAACCTTTCTGTGATTCTCTGAAAGGACATCTCACCATGGTGCTGCAGGACCTGGTCCTGAGCAGAGCAGGGCCCCGGTGATTGACTCAAGCAAGGCCCAAATCCGTGATTTGTGTCCCAGGGGAAGGTTGATGGGCACAGTCCTCTCTCCACAACCCAGCCCTGATCTCCTTTCACACTGGGTTTCCTGTCTCTCCATGTGGTGGCCAAGTTCAGACTGAAATGCAAACAGCCCCGTGGGGACAGGGTGATGACCCCCAGCTCCTTTCCCTCAGGTCCAACATAAAGCCAGAGAAAGCCAACGCAAATCACCACAACTTCCAGATGTACACATTTGAGAAGACGACCAACTGCAAAGCCTGCAGGATGTTCCTGAGGTGAGCAACAACCTTCCTCCCGCTGTTCTGCAGTAAAATGTGGAAAGAAAAATCTCAAAGCTGAGGCTGGATTAGGATTTTCTGATTTCTTATGTTTTTTTGGCACAGAGGAACCTTCTACCAGGGCTATCTCTGCCCCAAATGTGGAGCAGGTGCTCACAAGGAGTGCTTGGAGATCATTCCTCCCTGCAAGATGGGTGAGTTATTTCATTTTGTGAGCAGCTCGTTGCTGCACATGAATGATCTGGGAAATTCACTCTATAAAGCACTGATGCTTGCTAATGCATATAAAAATACCAGTGTGCTCCCACCCACCTCGCTGGGCTGTAATTGGCATCAGCTGGTGGTTTGAAAAACAAACAAAGCAGCCCAAATCCTCCAGAACACAGAGCTGCAGCCCATGGGTGGCAGAAGATCAGGGCAGCGCTGTGCAGTGGGTGGGGTGCTCCAGCTCCTCTGGGTGGGCATTTAAGAGAGATGAGCAGTTCTTCATCATTTCATAGTGAGAGCAGCAGGGGCTGCAGCAGGGGGAACATTTCTGATGAGGAGAGAGCTCGTCTCTGGACCCCAGATGTCCCACAGTGTGGCAGAAATTCATGTCCTTGGTCTAAACTGGGCAAAGCTGTGCTCACCTGTGCTCACTCATGGCAGAGGCCTGGTGAAGCTCCAGGGGGTGTCACGGGGTGGCTTTGGAGAGGTTTTGGGTGGAGAGTGGAGGGAGGAAGAAGCAAAATTGCAGAACTTCGTGGCGGTGAGGAAATGCCCCTGTCTGACTGCAGCCCCTCCCCAGGCAGAGAAGTGACTCAAGTGACCCCACCTCAGCTTTGGGCTTCCTGCAGCGAGTTCACACCCTGATGCCAGTTCGTTGATACTCAGAGCATCAGGAGAAACAGAAAATGGACTCTGTTGCCTGTTTAATTAACCCCTTATCCCACCATTTCTCTTGCAGGTTCTTCAGCAGACCAGGTACGCAGTTTGACCCTTTTCCTCTCCCCCGTGTCCTTGTCCAGTCTGGGTGTGGGCAGCTCATGGGAAGAGGCAGCTCTGGCCCCAGAGGGGTCCCAGCAACCTGTGAGACAGGGCTGGGGACCAGTGGCCTCTTCTCCAGCCTAAAACTGGCCCAGTTTGAGCAGCACCAGAGCCCTCAGGAGGTGCCAGCACCCAGCTGGGGTGAGCGCCGTGGGCTAGGGGGTACCAGGGAGGTCTGGGGAGAGGTTTCTCACCCCAGTGGCATCAGGTGGGTGCTTATAGAGAGAACTGAGACTGGTGTGTCCTCACTGAGACTTCTTCCTCTTTCTCTGCAGGATTCCCTGGGTGCAGGACCCGGTAAGGGCATTGCTGTGTGACAGGAGGGCAGGGAGAGGTGGCACCTGGGCTGTGGCTGCAGGAATGCCCAACTCTGAGTGTGTGGGAGGGGGAGGCTCCTTCCAGAACCAGAAAAGAGCTTTAGTACCTGCAGAAGGGTCCTGGGCACCCTCCTGGCAGCGATGGGGCGCTGGGGTCTCTCCTGTCCCTGCTGCCACATCATTCCTTTGGGTGTCCTCGTGCCCCTGGCCAGCCCTGCTGGACCAGTAAAGCTTCTGCCCATCACAGCAGTGACTGAGGAGAGCCTGGCACAACATCCTTGTGCCAAATTCACCTTCAGAGCAAACCAGGCATGTCCTGGAAGGGAGATTCCTTGCTGATGGGGAGCATCTTCCTTGCTGGCACGTCCAGTGTGCTCAGGGCCTCTGATGGGCCATCAGTCACAAAGGTTACTGCAATAATTTTTTATCTTCCTGTGTTTAAAACTTGCCTGGACAGAGCTCCGGGCTTGCCCTGCCCCTGCTCTGGCTCAGAGGAGAAGAACAATTTGTTTTTGTGCTGTTTCTGATGGAAGCAAAGCCAAACCTGGCAAAAAGAAACCTGAATCAAATTTGTGGTTAAAAAAAAACCCCAACAAAACAAGCACGGAGTGCTCTTGCTGGGCGGGGAGAGGCAGAGGTGGGGAGGCATTTTGAGGATAAACACTGTGGGTTTGGTGCAGTGGGGGAAGTTTATTTAATGTGCAGTTGTTGGCGAGACAAGTGGACTTTGACTGGGAGCTTCAGGGGCGTTTGAGGCCCAGGTCCAGCTGATACTCAGTGGTGGCTGAGTGTTCACTGCTCCCTTTTGCAATCGTGGTGTCACTGCTGAGCCTGGCAGGGCTTGGTGCTGGCCAGGCTCATCTTCCTCAGTGAAACTCAAATCCAGGTGCAGGACTGGGAGCTGGAGCTTCAACTTGGCTTGGTTCTTCCTGGGTTTATTTTTGCTCATGGAACTCAATCATCCATGTAACTGCAGGAGCCAAGAACATTCACTGTGCACACCATTCCCTTCTGCTTTCATGTTTCCTGCCCCCAAATCCTGCCTGCTGTGCCTTATCACAGGATAAGGAGTAACAGGCTTCAGGAGGGGTAGTTTGGCTTGGGTTTTTTTCCAGCAGGGACAAGGCTGTGACATTGTTTTGCTTCTCTCCCAGGTCCTAAAATGGTGGCAGTTCAGAATTACCATGGGAACCCAGCCCCTCCTGGGAAGCCAGTGCTGACCTTTCAGATTGGGGATGTGATCGAGCTGCTGAGGGGGGACCCTGACTCACCGTGGTGGGAGGTGAGAGCGATTCCCCTCGGGAAACTCCTGGAAACTTTTAAACCGGTGACTTCTGCATTGTCCCTTTTATTTGTGGCCTTTCCTGGTGCAGGGCTGTGCTGGGGGTTGGGGGGCAGTTTGGGGCCTGTCCCCACCCCTGCACGGTGACACCAGTGCTCCCAGTGCACACCCAGTCTGATGCCCAGCTTGGCTTTGCAGGGGAGGCTGCTGCAGACGAAGAAGTCGGGTTATTTCCCCAGCTCCTCAGTGAAACCCTGCCCCGTGGATGCCAGGGTAAGTGCCAGAGAGGAGGTGGAGCTGGGAGTGCCAGGTGGGTGCAGGTGCTGGGGTTGTCCCTGAAACCTGCGATCTTGAGACCTCAGTCCTTCCAAAAAGCCCCTAGACCTCCAGTGAGGCCTCTGCCTCACAGGGGAGGTGGATCCCTCACCCCATGGCTGCAGGTGTCAGGTCAGGGTGGTCCCAGCCCCGTTCCCAAGGCTGGGGTTGGTGTGGTCACATCCAGCCTCTGCTCCTTCTCTGCAGGGCTGGCTCAGGAGTGCTCCAGATCAGGCCCGGTGCAGGCAAACTGCATTTGGTTTATTTTAATTGTTTCTAGCTGCTTGCTGTAACGTTGTCAGCTGCTTCCCAATTAAAAACCACTCAGGTAGATGAACAAACACAGCGTGCTCGTCCCAGCTGGGAGCTGAGAGGGGAATGCTCAGCTCCAACACTGCCCTCCGCTGCCCGAGCCCAGAATCCAGGAATGGCTTGGCAGAGGGGAAGCCTCCCGTGGAGAGGAGCCTCCCACACGTGATCCACAGCCTGAGGAGCTGCTGGTTCCTCACTAACCAGCCCTTCTCAATTTGCAGCCCCCCAACAGCCGACCGCCCTCGCGGGAGATCGACTACACGGCGTACCCGTGGTAAGAGAAACAGAAAGATAAACCAGCCTTGCCTTTGGGTTGTTGCTTTCTCAGGAATCCACTCCAGTAAGGAATTCCAAGTGCAGACCAGCAGCACTCTGCATCCTGCTTCCCCTGTGGCCATGGAGCAGCTGCCCCGGTGGTGTTTGGGTGTTGAAAGCCCTGGCAGCAGCTGTGGGGATTTCTTCACTGGTGGAGAGGGTCAGAGGCAAGAAGAGAGATGCTGGTATTCCTTCCCATTTTCTGGGCCCAGAAAATGATTGTGGGAGGAAGGAGGCAACTCCTGCCTTGGCAGGAGAGGCTGTGCTTGGCTTGCCTGCTGGAGCTTCTCTCCAGCTCCAGCCAGGTTTAGGAATTCATGGAAATAAATTATCCCTGCTCTCCAGCTCTTGCTGAGGCCTCATTAACCTGGGGACTGATTCCAAATTAGTGGGATTTTCCAGGTGTCAGGTGCTTCAAAGGGAAGAGGCCACTCTCTGTGTGGTTCAGTGGCTCAGCAGCTTCTTGTGTATCTCAGGGCACTTTCCTTCCTGCTCAGGATGTTTGGGACGTTTCTTTCCCTGCCTTCCAACCTTCATGCCTTTAAAAAAGATGTAACTTTTAAACCAAAACATGCCTGTTTAAAGATACGAGTTCATTTCAATGCATTAAATTAATGGATTGACCTGTGGGCTCAGGTTTGCAGGGAACATGGAGAGGCAGCAGACGGACAACCTGCTCAAGTCTCACGTCAGCGGCACCTACCTGATCCGGGAGCGGCCGGCTGAGGCCGAGCGCTTTGCCATCAGTATTAAGTGAGTGATTCCTCATTCAGGAATTTAAGAATCCAATGTTTCTCAGTGGCAGAGGATGGGCTGGAGCACGTGGCTGCGTTTCCTTGAGTGCCTTTGCTGTCGTTGGCAGGTTCAACGAGGAGGTGAAGCACATCAAGGTGGTGGAGAAGGACAACTGGATTCACATCACGGAAGCCAAGAAGTTCGAAAGCTTGCTGGTGGGTTGTTGTTCCCCCTCGTGGCACGTGCCCTGTCCCTGCAAGTCCTGCAGAGACAGCCAGGGCCCTCTGCCTCCTTCCCAGGAGCTGGTCGAGTACTACCAGAGCCACTCGCTGAAGGAGAGCTTCAAGCAGCTGGACACAACGCTGAAATATCCCTACAAATCCCGGGAGCGCTCTACCTCCAGGACCTTCACCCGCTCCCCAGGTAAAACCCAGCTGGGCTGTCCTGGAAAACCTGCCCCTTCCAGCCAGCTGGAGGAGCAGTGGGCGCAGGGATTTGCAGCTTTGCTGGAGGGCTTGAGTTCCTCAGTTTGCAGATAAGTTCTGCTGGGCTGGTGGCATTTTCAGGATGGGTCTTGGTGGGATTGGGAGGATCCAGCCAAGCTGGGGCTCTCTGGCACTGCTCTCTGAAGGGACAGTTTTTGCTGGGACAGGCTGGGTCCCCTGCTGTGGTTTTGCACCCCGTGCTCCAGGGTGGTTTCCCACCCTCTGATCGGAAGCAGGGATGTGATGCTCACTTTGTAGGATTTATCCTGTCTTTCCCACCCACGTGAGATTTTTGTGTTTTAATGGATCCAGTTCCAGTGTGACTTGTGGTGGTTGGAATCCCAGTGGGACTCCTTTAATGGAGGTGATGGGTGAAAGGGTAAGTCTGTGTCTAAAAGAAAAAGAAAGGATAAAAGAAATATCAAAACAAATGGAAAGCAAAATGTGCAATGATGCAAGATGTTGTTCTGTCCAAAAGCCTGAGGAGTGCAGAACTAACTGCTTTGTGGGGAAAAGTAAATGCTAAAAAATTTTCTCCATGGTGTATTTAAAAAAGAATACCAAAGGAAGATAGATTTTAAAAGTTGATTAAATATCTTTTTGCATTAAATACAACCCCAGGATGAATTTTGAGCCCCCAGTAGCTGTGGGGCTGTGGCCAGACCTGTCAGCTGTCCCAGCTCCGAGCCCCTGCACAAGACCCTCTGCATGCTTTGCCCTGTATTCCTCCATCAGCTTTTAAAGCATTGTGCCTTATAATATTTTATTTTCATTTCCTTTTTAATGCGTGTTCTGCCTCTTTCTGTTTCTCTCTAACCTCTTTGCAGCCTCCTGCGCTTCCTACAACTTTTCTTTTCTCAGTCCTCAGGGCCTCAACTTTTCTTCTCAGAGCTCCTCCAGTCCCTTCTGGTCAGGTACCAGTGCCTCTCCCTGCTGGAGAGACCTGCCACCATCCCCAGCTTGAAAGCCATCACTGGTGGGACCTGCGGGGTCCCCGCTGTCCCTCCATCCCCACAGGCAGTTCAGGGGGTCCCCAGTACCGCCCTGGGAAATAATTAAGTTAATTAACCATGGCTTGGCTGGCAGCAAAATGCACTCCCCCCTCTCCCCAAAATCAAGGCAGGGAGGAGATGGACTTGTTGCTGTTTGAGAAAAGGGGCTAAAATTAACCCAAAAAAGCGGATGTAGCACTTTGGGATCTCATGATGTACTTCAAGCTCGACCTGCTCACCCTGTGTGTCTCACCCAACGAGCATCAGCATTCACCCTGTCCCAGCCTGGTCCTCCCTGTCCTCCAGGAGAACATCCCAGTGTCCAGCAGGTTTTGAGCTCTGGTATCCGAAGCTGCTCAGGAGCCCCTTGCTGAGGGGACAGGGACACGTCTGTGCTGGCAGCTGTGTTTTGGGGCTCAGTCTCCCTGCAGAGTGCAGTGGTGCCCTGGGCCTTTCCAGGCTGGTGTCATCCTCCCCGTTGATGGGATCAGAGCAAAATCCTGCCAGTTTTAATTCCTATTTCAGTTTTTATCCTTCAGTCTCTCCTTTAGGCTGGACAGGGAAAATCTTCAGGAAAGCCACGCGTGCCTTGCTTGGTGCTGCGTGTGGGAAGAACGCTTAATTTTTCAAGTGTAACTCTGGGAATTTGGGATTCTCTAACTGCATAGTGTCAGTGATCTGTGTAGCAAGGAGCTCTGAGCAAGCTCCTGATGAAAGAGCTCAAAGCTGCCGTGATTTTTGTCCATTCTCCAGCCTGGCTGCCTGGCCAGGACGGATGAACCCTCCAGTGATTGCACATTGTGTGTCCCAACCATCGCCATCCTCATCTCCTCCCATCCCAAGAGCTGAAAACCTGGGCAAAGCTTTCCCTCAGACTCCGTTCAACCTTGGTTTGCACCCTTCTATGAATGAAATTAACCCTTGGACATCCTGGGAGAAAGATGGGAGTGAAACACAACGTCCTCTCAGGGTGTTTATTTCTTTCTTGCAAACTTCAGAGGAAGTGCATTTTTCTCCTCCTCTGCCCATCCCATCCCTCCCACTGTTGCTCTCCAGCCTTTTTTCCCCCTGCCCAGGCCTTGGGGCAGGAATGCTGAGTGCTGCCCCTGCCTTCCCCCCTCCTTGTGCCTCCCCTGAGCATCTCCTGCCTGAAGTGATGGAGATCCCGGGATGGCTCCTGGGGTCATCTCCTCGTCACAAGGTGCTGATCAGGGTCAGGGTTTGGCACCATTTGGTCTCTAATGGGACCAAGTGCCCAAGGTTGCTCCCTGGCAGGGACAGGAGCAGGGGGGTTCCAGGTTTGGAGCTCGTTCCTCCTCATGGCAAAGCACACAGGATTTGCTCAACACCTCTGGGAGAATCCGTTCCCAATAACTCTGTTTTTGAAGAAGCTTAAATCCAAGTTGATTTGCAAAGTGGTTCCATCAGGTGCTGGGAGCTGGGTGCCAGCTCCCCAAGGCAATCTCCCAGACCTGACATTGAGAGCTGACCAGGATTTTTCCATGATTTCCTTGTTAATGGTTGTGTATTCCTATGAAATCCTTTCTTTTACCACCTCCCAAATGCGCCCTTCACCCCACTGATCCCCACCAAGCCTGTGGCCAGCAGAGAGGAGCTTCCCAAGCCCACAGAGCCCTTCAAAGCCCAGCAGGAATCCAGTTTCACCCCAACCACCCCCATCCGTGCGGGGCTGAGCAGCTCAGGTGCTGCCACCCCTCCATCTGAGCAGCTCCAGCTCTCGGTGCCGTGGTGGAAAACCCAGGTTGAACCTCACCAAGCTTTCCCCAGGCTTCAGCCAGTGCGGGGCTGGCCCTGACCTGCTGTGCTCTGTCCCTGGCAGTGTTCACCCCCCGGGTCATAGGCACGGCGGTGGCTCGGTACAACTTCGCGGCGCGGGACATGCGGGAGCTGTCGCTGCGGGAGGGAGACGTGGTGAAGATCTACAGCAGGATTGGAGGGGACCAGGGATGGTGGAAGGGGGAAACCAACGGAAGGGTGAGTGTGTTCAGAGGAATTCCTGTCCTGTGCATCCAGAGAAATTCCTGTCCCATGCGTCGAGAAATTCCTGTCCCGTTCTTACAGTGCCTAATCCTCGACAGCAAAGGGCAGGGGATGTGTCCCACTCCCTCTCTCTTCCCTGGGTTCTGGGTGGGCTGTCACCTTGTGAAAGCCACCTCTACGTGGCCAGCTGGTGCTTTGTGACAGTGCCAGCGATGTCCAGTGCACACAGGGGCATGGGAGTGATGCCTTAGGATTTTCAGCTTCTATTTTTCATGTAACTCTGGAGCTGCTGTTCTCGCATCTTAGACAAAACAATTTTTTGGGTTATCTGTCCCATCTGCACCAGCCACGTGTGGTAGAGGGGGGACGTCGTGCCAGAGCTCCCCATCCCCAGCTGACCTCTCGTGTCCCCCCGCAGGTGGGCTGGTTCCCCTCGACCTACGTGGAGGAGGAGGGCGTGCAGTGAGGGCGGCGGTGGCCGCTGGAAGTCGTCGAGCGCCCGGAGCCGGCAACTGCAGCCCGAGCCCGCCCGTGCCAGGGCCGGGCACCTCCCAGGACTGCTCCCGCAGCCTCCTCACCACCCCTCCTCTGCTCAGCCTCGCCCCCGCTGCATGTACAGAAGATTGATGGGCTGGGGGACGGCGTCGGTGGAGCGGCAGCCCCCGGAGAGCCGCGCTCTCCCCTGCATGGACAGAGCTCAGAGACTCTGGGGCGCCCAGCGGGGCGTGGGCGCCGCACCCCTCTTTTGTCAAGGTGTTCTAAAAGCACCGTGGGGTGGTGGCGGGAGGGTGAGGCTGAAGGGTTTGTGCCCGGGTGAGAATTCGGGGGTTTCCAGGGGAGGGAGCCCCAAGGAGACCACGCAGACCCCCTGGCACACCCCTGGAGTTGTTGGCCAGGTCAGGATTTTGGCAGCGGCCCTGGCAGCCGTGGGCAGCACCGTGCTGTGGTCAGGGCATGGGGCAGGATGGGGACACCTGGCCTGGGAGGAGAAGAGGGCTGTGAAGCCCTTTTGACCCTCAGACATAGGCTGGACATGGACCTTTGGGTCGGGCAGGAGGGGAAAGGGTTGTTCTGGCATCCTCCAGCCCGTTTTCTTCACAACCACCTCAGCCCCACCTTGCTGCGGGCAGAGGGGCTGCCCAGGGTGCGGGAGGTGAGCGGGAGGGCCTGGTGCATCGCAGGACTGGAGATGTGCTCTGCCACACGAGGCTTTCAGAGGCCACCAAGGCACCAGGGGCATGCAGAGGACGTGTCCCTGGGTCTGTCCTCCCCTTGCTCCCAGCAGGATTCCCCCAAGCCAGGCTGGTTTCTCTTGCAGCCGTGACAAGCCTCACCTCATGAGCTCAGGGCGAACCCACTCGAGTAAGGGCTACGGTCTCACCTCCTGATTGCTGTCCCTGAGCTGTGAAAGCGTCTCCTCTTCCCAGCTGTGTGCACTTTTGGGGGCTGGGAGCGTTGTGCCCCCTCTCTTCCTCCCACAGGCTGTTCCTGCTGCTGCTGTCCAGTAAAGGTCTGTCTGTTGTGACATTCCCAGTGTGTCCTGAGCGCCGTCTGTCCGAGCCTGCCCCTCCCAAAGCTCAGAGCTGCTGCCTGGGAACCCCACCCTCATCTGCTGGGCACTGGCTCGGCTCTCCAGCTCCACAGTTCCCTTCCAAAGTGCAAATACAAACAAATATATGTGTGGGAGCATGGCAGGGAACAACTTTCCTATATCTGAGCCCCAGGAGTTGCCTCTCTGAATACGCGACATTTTGAGCTGGTGCTTCCATGCCCTGACGTTGTTCCCCTGGGATTTGTGGTGTTCCTGGTGTGGGATCCTGGGAGATGCCAGTGTTGGGTGGGTGAGAGGTGCTGATGCCCTCAGCCCCTGGCATGGGGGTGCCCTGGCTGCATCCTTGCTGCAAACGGAGCAGCAGAGCCGTGCTTGGGATGAGAAACGGAAGAGTTTGGGGCTCTCAAGGACAAGGGAATGACATGAACTTGGGAATTCCACGCTGTTGCTCAGTGCCAAGCCCAGAGCCACCCTGCTTTGCTCCCCTGTTCCTCCTGGAGCTCTGGGAGTGCCCCCACTCGTGGGGGGCGTGGGGTGGGCACAGCAGGGTCTGGCTGGGGCAGATGTGAGGTGACAGGGACACAGGGGGGCTCAGGGCTTTCCCGAGGTACTGTTTGGTGCTAACCCCTCCCAGCCAGCCCCTCCATGCTCATTTTGAGGGCAGCTGGCAATTCCCTGCTCCTGTGCAGAGCAAAAGGTCCCATTCCCATTCCAGAGGGAGCTGGAGCTGAGGGGGTTTTTGGGTGGATGGGACACACAGACTCCCGATGGCTCACGTTACACCTCAGATCCTAAAGCCTTACAGCCCCTCCTGCTTCACGTGGCCAATTTGGTAAAGGTGGCAAGGGCATCACCTTGGGAGAGCACAGCCCTGGCACAAGGACCAGGGCACCTCTGTCCCTGACACCCCAAAGGGACCCCCACCCTCTCCCTGCCCTGCCAGACCCCCTCCCCCCAGAGAGAG
>VZTJ01001500.1:282899-313920 GCA_013397795.1 Orthonyx spaldingii | reverse complement strand
CCCAGAGAGAGCTCTCCCACTTGTGTTTACTGGTGTAAGAAACTTGTTAGAAAAAAAAAAAAAAAAAGAGATTGTTCTGTTTGTAAGTAATTATTCAGCCATTTGCCACAAATATATCTGTGAATAAGAAAGGGAAATGTTTTTTATGATGGCGAGATAATTGTATATATTATTTTAGTTCATCGCAGGTCATTTGGAATTGCAATGGGATATGTTGGAAAATAATATGTAAATTCCTTGGGTTTTTCCTTTGCACTGCACTAACTGGGGTAGGGTGGAGGGGGTTTAAAGACAAAACTGTTTGTTTATGGAATAGTTTATAGCTGGGAATTTGGAAATCATTTGGAATAGCTTGTAATGCTGGAATAGAAACTTTAGCTGCTACTTAGAAACCCTTTTGCATGTGGTTTTTCCAGGCCTTTTTGAGTTACAATTCATCAAAGTAAATTCCCCAACGAAAAAAGAAAAACCAAAATAAAGTGTAATTTTGCTGATAGGTTTTTTTTTTTTCCCAGCCATGGTTTTTACTGTGCCAGAGGGTTTGGGATCGTGTCGGGGTCTCCTTGTCACTAAAACCCCTTTGGCTGCACTGGGGCTTAAGGGTGGCTTGGCCCCTCCAGGGGCGATGGGTGCTCACAGGGATGGATCCATCCCCATTCCTGGCATGAGTAAGTGTTTTTATCCCTCCAGAATTCAGAGGAGATCCCTCCTGTGCTGCCTGTCAGGTTCCTCCTCATTCCTGGAGCAGCTGCCTCTCTTGCAGTTGTCCCATCCAGAATCTCTCCTGCGACTCCTCTCCTTTTCTGAGCTGAACCCCTGCGGGGTGAGAGAAAGAGGCTGATTTTCCATGGCTTTTAGTCACTCCTGAATATCCTATTTCAGAATGCCACTTGGCCCTGCAGGCAGCAGCACATTCCACAGCAATAAATAAGTTGCACAGTTGTTTGTGAAAACCTGAGGCGTTCAGGAGGCTTCTCCCGAAGCAGGGATGTGATGTCCCTGTGAGCTGCCATGTCCTTTAACTGGGAACATTAATTTTTTTCCTGCTCTTGGAGCCCCCAGTGCTTCACTTTTCCCAGGGTCAGCTGGAAGGAGCTGTGGCAATGAGCAGAAGGATTTTACTCGAAGAATCAGGACGTGAGCTGGGCACTAAATTTTGGGTGCTGGTTTGGGAAGGTGCTGCCCAGCCGGGTGTTTAGCCTTGTCCAGGTGCTGGCCCTGCCTGGGATAAACTCTCTTCATTGCTGTTTGGTCTGAGAGAATTTCTCCAGCATTCACCACATAAGAAACACAAGGTTTTGGTGCCTGGGCCCTCCCCTGCTGGCCTCAGCCTGGCCCTGGCTGGGTGAAGTGGCCATGGCACAGCTGGGCTGCCAAACGCAGCACTGGAGCCTGGAACCAAGAGCTGGGAAATGCAAAAATCCTCTCCCATCCCGTCCTGCCTCTGGGGACATCCCTGCCAGCCCAGGGGCTGGGACACTGAGCCCTTGGGGAGTGGCTGGAGCTGGCAGCTGGGTGCCTCCACAGTGGCTTCGCTCGGCTTCGTGCCAAAATCTTCCCCTGGGGGTTGCTCCAGCGCAGGGTCTGACAGCTCAGGAATAAATGGGGCATTGATCCACTGCCCTGCCATGGGCAGGTGCAGTAACCACAGCAGGAGCAGCATTCCAGGGGCATTAACAGGAGGATAAATCCCCAGCCATGGCCAGCACAGCTGGGGCAGGGACACACCCGGCCCGGGGGGGTTATTTATTATTCTGGTTTTTCCCCCAGCCAGAGCAGCTGCTGACAAAATCCCCTCCGTGAGCTCTGAGCAAACACGGCGTGGGGCTGGCTGTGTTTGCTGGCTGCCCTCTGCAGCTCCTGTCACAGTGACAGCCACCTGCCCTGGCCCTGGGGCTGCCCCTCCAGCCCCGTGGTCACCGTCCAGAGTGTGGCCACCTCCCTCTGCCACACTGGGGGTCAACTCGCCCAGCCCAGCCCAGTGCATCCCAAAATGGGTCCAAACTGCTGTGCCATCAGGGTGGGGAAACTGAGGCAGGGGGTGGCCAAGAAAAGTCAGAAAAGCTCTGCCCAGCAGGACTCCGTGGGATCCTGGTGCTTTCAGTTCGGGTTCAGGTGCTGGTGGTGCTTCCCCAAGCCCAAATTGAGGCTGTGGGGCAGAGCTGAGCCCACAGCCCCGGTGAGGACGGGGACTGAGGGATGGCAGAGGCGATGCTGACAGTCTGCACACGCCTGGCTGGCTCATCCCAGCATTAACCACGTTTGCTGTGACCTAGAAAACTCCAGCTGGCGCGTGAACCCTGCGCCGCTTCATTTTAGAATTAACCTAAAAATTATAGGGGGAGATTGAACTGTGCCGGCTGCCTCGACACTGGACTGGCCATCCCAAAAAATAACCCCTCTCATTCCCACGCTGGAGTCACACCAGGGCTCGGAGGGGCTGGAGGAGCTGCCACTCACCCCTGTCTGTCCTGAGCTTGGTGAAGGGCTCAGGCTGCTGAGCTGGACTTGGGCTTGCATTGTTCTAGGTCGGGTCTAACCCAAAGGTCATATTTATAATTAGGACATGCTGATGAAATGGTTCTGGCCTGTCAAACAGAAACACCCCACTGCAAACAGGAGTTTAGACTTGTTTGCAGCTCTGTTGTTATTCTGAGCAATTGAGTCCATGGAGGAGCCTGCAGGAGTTGGGGCTCTCTCTGTAAAACCGAGAAACCGGTTTTGCCTTTGGGAGAAGGAGGGGAAATGCTGGAGACAGGAGCTAAAGCTGGAATAAGTGAACCCCCCAGCTCCTGTTCAAGCCCTTCCCAAACTGGGGGAGTTTGGTTTCACACTGGGTACTACACTGTCCATCGGGAAAGAGCAGAGGGTTTGGGTGCTGAGGAGCAGGAGGGCACTTCCACTTCAAGCTGGATGCATAAATCCCCCCCAAAATCCATCCCTGGGCTGCTCAGGGCTCTGTAGGGGTGGGTGATGCTGCCGGGACCCCGACCCCTCCCAACCACCAGCCAAACCCCAACCCCACCCCGGCTTCTGCTTCTCTGAGATCCCAGCTTGAGGCCCTTCAGCAGAACCCGTGTATCCTGCCCAAACAAGCCCTAATTCCAGGGGTGGGTGCTAAGCCGAAGGAACAACAAACCTTCAGGTCTGGAGATCTAAATGAAACATTTTTCCACCCAACTCCAATTTAAATTTTTTTTTGGTGTTGCCACCTTCACTTTGAGCTCTCGGGTCTGGCTTAGGAGAGGTGGAAATTAATTTTAACTCTGTTCTTCGACTGGAGCCGCTGGGAACTGCGGCAGGAGGGTCAGATGGTGCCTTTCCTCGCCGTGTTTGCTCTCTGGCATCCAGCTGACAGCTCCAGCCAGCGCCGAGCCAGCCCGGGAGCCTGCGAGTCCCCCTGGCCCCAGCTGGGCTGTTTGTTCTCTGCCGGGCACCGAGCCGGGGAGAAAAGCAGCCTTTTCCTCCCTGTTTTGAATTTCTCCGCTCTGCCGGATTTTTTGTCTTGCTGTGGAAGCAGCAGAGCCACAAGAAGGGAGGTAAGTCCCTGTTTTCTCTCTGCTCGGGCTGGCTCAGCTCGCCTCCCAGTGCTGGTTAATGTTTTTTGCAGCAGGGGCCAAGGGGATCGAAGAGGAGGAGGAGGAGGAGGAGGAGAGCATCAGAGGAAGGCAGGGGCCCCACGACATCCCGGCAGGGAAAGGCACCCGGAGCGAGCCTTGCTGGTGAGTGCAGCCTGGTGGGAACGTGCCATGGACTGCCCAGGGAGCTCCTGCGGGGTCACAGGATTTCCAAGTGGGAGTTTGAACCTTGGGGAGCACTGTGGGGACACCGTGGGGACAGCGGGGGCTCTGGTGGCCGTGTGGCAGCAAGCAGGGGGTCCCAGTGGGGTGATCTCCAGGGCAGACCCTGGTCGTGGCCTGTGGCTTGTGTGGGAGGGGTCTGTGCTGGCCCCACCGCACCCCTCACGAGCACCCAAAATCCTGTGCTGGGAGCAAATGCCGAGCTGTGTCCTCACCCAGAACCCTCACGGGGGTTATGGTGTCCCTGGATCAAGCAGGATCTGTCCCTGTTCCTCCCCCAGCAGCCACTGCACCACCCTCTGATAGGGAGCAAACCTGGCCCCTTCACTGTGGCCAAACAGCTCCTGAATTCCAGTGGGGAAAAAATAAAGTGGTTTCTGGGGGGCGTGGAAAAAAAAAAAAAAGGAAAAGAAAAAGAAAAAAAGTGGTTTCTGGTTGCCGTGCCCTGGGAATCCCCAAGCCCCTGTTTAAAGAGGGCCCCTCTGGGGGCTGTTTGGGAGGTGCAGCTGGAATCCCATTTCCCTGCTGGAAAGGGATCCCTGCAGCCCCCTCAGGGCCGTGTCCCGGGGCTCGCTCAACCTCCGCCCAGCACCCAGAGGCGGGGGACGAGGGGAGCAGCGGCGCCGGCCGGGGATGCAGCCAGGCGATTTTGGGATTCGCAGGTGGAGATGTCCTACCTGAGCTGTGCCTGGCGGGCGGCTGCCCTCCGCCTCCTGCCAGCCCCCTGGAGAAGCCCCCGGCCCTACAGCAGCGCCTCGGGACCCACGGCCAAGAAGAGCGTCCCGTACCAGAAGACGCTGCGGGAGGAGGGTCCCGGGGGCGGCGAGCCCAGCCGGCCCCCGCCCGCCTCGGCGCAGGTGGTGGTGGTGGGCGGGGGCAGCCTGGGCTGCCAGACCACCTATCACCTGGCCAAGATGGGGGTCCGCGGCGTGGTGCTGCTGGAGAGGGACCGCCTGACCTCGGGCACCACCTGGCACACGGCGGGTGAGCGGGGCCGCGGGCTGGGGGCTGCCCGAGGCGGGCACGGCGGTGCCCGGGGGGTGGGATGTGCCCTTGTCCCTGCGGTGGGTCCGTTGCACAGTGCTGGAGAGTTGTGGGTTTAAATGTTGAGAATTTCCGGTTTTCCTTTTGCCATAAGCTTTTTTTAAACACCCCGCAAATTTCCTTTTTTTTTTTTTTTTTTTTTAAAGATTATGTAGCCGCAGGAAAAGGAAACACCTTATTTCCACAATTTCCCCTCCTTCTTTAAGCCACTTTTTTTGGCAGAGAGGGAGAGCTGTATAAACCTTTTTTTGGTCACTTTTGGGGTCCATCCACTCCACAACCCCTTTCCCCCATCCATTTAACGCCCGAGGAGAACAGAACGCGATGTTTTGTAGCTTTCCCACGAATCCACGAGATGGAGCACGAGCCCCGCAGGGTGACAAAGGACACACCGGACAGGGGGGACCCCTTGCGCATCCCGCTCCGGGTGATGGAGAGGTGACAGAGCGCCTGTCCCTGTCTGTCCGTCTGTCCCGCAGGTCTCCTGTGGCAGCTGCGCCCCAGCGATGTGGAAGTGGAGCTGCTGGCTCACACGAGGGATGTGGTCAGCCGGGACCTGCCCGCCGAGACGGGGCTGCACACGGGCTGGGTGGAGAACGGGGGGCTCTTCATCGCCTCCAACAAGCAGCGCCTGGACGAGTACAAACGGCTCATGTCGGTAGGGACGAGCCCCGCGGGGTGGCCCCGACTGCAGGAGGGGTTTATTTGGAGATCCCCAGGTCTCTGGTTGTCCCTTCCCACACGGAGAGCAGCGAGTGGCCCTTCCAGGGCAGCCTCCTGACTTGTGTAAGGCAGCCAAAAGCTGCCAGACTGCTCCAAAGTCGGCAAAATTAAATCCAACTCTGGCTTTTTTTGACCGTTCAAACAGCGGTAGCATGGTTTCCCCGCTGTGCAGCGTCACTTTTCCAGCTGCACAGGCAGCTTGAATGTGAATCCAGGGCCGTATTCCCTGAAACCTGAGCGTCACCCCGTGCTGGATTTAGGGTTTGCCTCACCTGGGAGATAACCATGCCCTGGGATTCTCCTCCTCCTCCTTCAGCAGCGAGCGATGAACAAAGCTTTGGTTCCTTGCCTGAGCTCCCGGTTTTCCTGTCCCTCGGCAGCTGGGGAAGGTGTACGGTGTGGAGTCCCACGTGCTGAGCCCGGCACAGACCAAGGACCTGTACCCTCTGATGAACATCCACGACCTCTATGGCACCCTGTACGTCCCCAAGGATGGCACCATGGACCCCGCTGGCACCTGCTCAACCCTTGCCAGAGCAGCGACTGCCAGAGGCGCTACGGTACTTCTTAATTAGTAGTTGCTCATTAACACTTGTTGGTTTCATCCTCTGCCTTCCCCATCTCCCTTCCCACTGGGGCAGAGCTGCTCCTGCAGATTTGGGTTTTTCTCAAGAAGGGGGGAGAAAACTCCTCTTGGTTGGGTCACAGTGACCAAGCTGGTGGGAACCATGAGATCCAGGGAAAAGAGCGGGTGGGAAAAAGACCTTTAGGAGCAAGACAAGGAACATGGCCATTGCCAGAACACTGCTTGGATTCACTTTTCCCAGATTTGGGGGCTGGGTGTCAGGTGAGGCGCGTTGTCCCCTTGCCCTTGTGACCCTGCCACCCTTCCTCTGCCATCAGATCATCGAGAACTGCCCGGTCACAGGCATCCAGGTGAGAACTGACGATTTTGGAGTGAAGAGGGTGCATGCAGTGGAGACAGCCCACGGGACTATCCAGACTCCCTGCGTGGTGAACTGTGCAGGTACGGGGGACAGGGCACGGGGGAAAGTGTGGGACGGAGGAAGGTGTGGGACGGAGGAAGGTGTGGGACGGAGGAAGGTGTGGGATGGGAGAAGGTGTGGGACAGGGGCAGCAGCCACAGCTCACAGGTGGCTTTGCTCCCGATAGGCAGAAACTCTGCATCAGCCCTTGTGCCCTGTGTGGCTGCCACCCGCAGCTCTCTGGGGCCGTGGGGATGCAGAGGGCTCAGCACGGGGCTGTTGCTGTCTCTCCAGGGGTGTGGGCACGGGCGCTGGGCCGGCTGGCGGGCGTGCACGTGCCGCTGGTGGGGATGCACCACGCCTACGTGGTGACCGAGCGCATCGAGGGCATCCAGGTCAGTCCTGCGTGGCTGCAGCTCGGCCCCTCTGCCCTAGGGGACGGGGCTGGAGAGGCAGAAAGACCCCCATCCTTCCCAGGGACCCCCAGACCTGTGGGACCTCCCCATTCCTGCCAGGTCAGGCTCTGCTCTTGGGGAGTGCACACCCTCAGCGGGGCTGCCAGACCACCCTGAGCAGAGGCAGATTTAATATTTGACCAGGTTACAACTGGCAGGATTATTTTTTTCCCTCAGGATCAGGTTTGCTGTCCATCAAGAGCCTTAATAAAGATCCCAAACCCTTTCTGAGCAAGCCCCAGCCCCAGCAGGCAGTGGAGCTCTCCAAGCGTTTCTAAACTATCCCAATAAATCTGTTCCTGCCATCTGGCTGTGGAGAATTGCTCGGGAGCCGAAGGAGGCTCCATTCTCTCAGGCCCCAGCGCTTTGAGGGTGACACATTAATTAGTTTCCATCCTGCTGACACGGTCTGTGTCTGACCTTTCAGCACGAGGTGCCTGGTTGTAAGAAGTGCTGTGGTCCATGATTACATTTCTGTCCCAGTAACTCCGCCGTGCCCTGCGCAGCAAGAAAGACTTCAGAGAGGAGGCTGCAGCTCGCAGACCTCGCTGCCTCCTGTTCAATCCACTTAATTCCACTTGTCAACACGGGTTGCAGTAGGCCCTACACCGATTCTTCAGTGTTATCTAAATGTTTCCCCATCCATTATTCACGAGAACAAATCCCTCATTCTTCGTGCACCGCTGCCTGCGCGTCGAGCTGCTGCAGAGGCGGCTGGCAGAGGAGTGATGATTCCCGAGCTAGGATCAACCACAGGGGCTGCTCCCCGTCCCCAGGGCACCCCTGGGTGCTGCTCAGGTGTCTGTGTGAGCTGCTTTGCCCAGATTTGGTGGGGCTGAGCCGGGTGCTTTCCTCTTGGGGCGACGCAGGTGCCCGAATTTCAGTGCTGAGGGAATGGAGCCACTGCTTGTCCCATCCTTGGCGGGTCACTGCTGCAGGTGTCCCGGGCCTCCATCATCCACCCCAGCCTCACTGGCTGCTGTAGGGGTGTGCCCTCGGCTCTTGGCCTCCTCTGACCCCTGCACTCCCCCTCCCCTTTTCTCAGAACATGCCAAACGTTCGTGATCACGACGCCTCGGTCTATCTGCGTCTCCAAGGCGATGCCCTTTCCGTGGGTGGATATGAGTCAAACCCCATCTTCTGGGAGGAGGTGAGTGCAGCCGGGAGGTTTTCTGGGGGAACGAGGCAGGTTTCCAGGGAAGCCACCTGGGAGGAGTGGGCGCAGGCATGAGCGCTCAGCCCCCGCATCCTGCGGCTGGTGGGGAGAGCAGGGGGGAGCGTCTTCCCTTTGGGGCTGTCTGTGGCTCAGATTTGCAGTGCAGGGGCAACAGGAGAGCCAGAAGCCACTGTGCCCATCCCTCTATCCTTAATTCAGGCTTCTGGTTTGTCTGGGTTGTTCATGAAAACTCAAAACACCCAGAGATTCAATGCAGCCTTGATTTATCTTCTCCGAGGCTGACAGAGATGAGAAGGTCTCACACCATCAGCCATCCTCTGTTCTGTGTCCTGATTCCTGTTTCACACCTTTAGGTATCTGAAAAATTTGCTTTTGGCCTCTTTGACCTGGACTGGGATGTTTTCATGCAGCACATTGAAGGTGCTGTCAACAGAGTGCCAGTTCTGGAGAAAACAGGAATTAAATCCACCGTCTGTGGGCCAGGTGAGGCGGCTGTGGTGACAACTGTGGTGGCACTGTGGTGACACCGTGGTGGCTGGGTTTCTCCAAGGGTGTTGCTGGAGGCAAAGGGAAGCTTCATAACCTGGGGAGAAGAAAAACTCTCTGAAAGCAGAGGAAGTGCTGCTGGTCTGGCTGCAGTGGTGGCATCTTCCAAGGGGTGGCATTCCAGGCCCAGCCTGGGTGGAGAAGTGGAATCACACATTCAGAGACTCACAGAATGGTTTGGCTTGGAGGGAATCTTCAAAGGTTATCTAATTCCAACCCCCTGCCATGAGCAGGGACACCTTCCACTGTCCCAGGCTGCTCCAAGCCCTGCCCAGCCTGGCCTTGGACACTTCCAGGGATGGGGCAGCCACAGCTTCTCTGGGCACCCTGTGCCAGGGCCTCCCCACCCTTGTTGTGTTTCTATCTTATAATTTCTTATAATCTTATAGATTTCTTATCATCTCAACTGACCTTCTTTCAGTTTAAAACCACTGCCCTGGAGAGCTGATTGCCTTGGTCCAATCTGGGGGTGAATGGATTTCCAGCTGATGTTGTGGCTGCTGGACTGGAAAATTAAGGGGCAGATGACTTTAAGAAGTGGCTTTTATTTTACCAAGTGTTATCTTCTATAATTATTTTTACTACTTGTTTCTGGTCTAGTGACATGAGATTTACCCAGGTTTACATCCCAGGCAGGCTGGTGTGGAGTTAAACCCATCCCTGCAATGGCAGCTGGATGGTGCCAGACATCGAGCCCGAGTCTTGCACATTTGGTTTGGCCTTAAAATCCACCACACACTAAAAAATCAACTGCAATAAAAGCCCTTTTTGCTGAGGTACTTAAAGGGAAACTCTTTGGGTTGTATGAGGGGAAAGTAGGGCACATCTCCTGCCCTGCAGCAGATCAAACATGACTTGTACGAGGTGGAGACCTTGGCCTTGGGTCCAGTGGTTTGATTACACTGCGGGGTGAGCAGAGCAGGACTGGCTGCTGGTTCACAGATGTCTACTCTTTATAGTACAATAATGTCATTTTCCAAGGCTCAGCTCTCCTCCTTTTCTCCTTCTTGATTGAAACCAGCAGCCTGTGGCAGCTGAGTCACGCTGGGCTGAAGCAAATGGCAAAGGCTTTGTCCCCTGTGCTGTGGTCACTGTGCCAAGGTCCTGGAGCCCTCACCGCCCGTCCCAGGGCAAAGGCAGCCGTGCTGGCAGGGGAGGTGCTTTGGCTGTTGCTCCATTAACTCCCAGAGTTTGTAGCCTGGAATATCTGTGCAGGGATATTGGCACGTGAGGAGCTGCTCTGGTGACAGTGGAAATATTCTGGCTCTGCTCCTGCCTTCTCTGGAGCAGCGAGATCAGGGGAAACAACCTGGGCATTGCTGAGTGGGGAAAGACCACACTGAACTCAGTTTTCCTCTCTCCTTTCACATGGATGGATGGATGGACCACCATCAAACAGGCAGGAGGCTTGCACAGCTCTGTCAGGGGCTTTGCTGTGCTCCCTGGTGAGGATTTGCAGAGGGATTTCCATGGCTGATGGCCCTGTGGAATAGCACTGGCAGCAGGAGACATTATTAGCACAGGAGACACATCCCCAGCAGTCCCTCAGCTGAACCAAGTGGCTCAAAGTCATGAGATTTCCCAGCAGGAATTGGCGAAGGTGGAATAGGGTCACCATCAGGAAACAGGGCTCAGAGGTTGAAACAGCAGCAGATGAGTGCAGCCCCCTTGACTGGGGGATTGGGAAGGAAGAAAGAGCCCTCACAGTGCCTCATGCACCTTCTCTTGGGGAACTCATTTTGCTTCCCAAATTTTCAGTCTAACTCCCTAAACCTGTGCTGGGAAGCACTTGGTGTTGGTCCAGTTCTGGCCCCACTGACCTCTCTGGGAGCAGGATGGGGTCAGCACGGGAGGCTGCAGGAAACCTGTTTGTGCAGTGTGTGATGTCCCCAGGCTGTGTGATCCCGCTGGCCTGACCTCGCTGGCACATCCCCTCTCTGTTTTCCAGAGTCATTCACAGCTGACCACAAACCTCTCATGGGAGAAGCTCCCGAAGTCCGAGGGTTCTTCCTCGGCTGTGGCTTCAACAGTGCCGGTGAGAGAGCCCTGAGGGGGTCACCCCCTGCTGGCATCCCATCCCAGGTGGATCCTGGCATTCCACAGCCCTGCTTGGCCTCCTCATCTGCATCCTCACGTTTTCCCCCAGGGATGATGCTGGGAGGCGGCTGCGGGAGGGAATTGGCTCACTGGATCATCCACGGCCGGCCGGAGAAGGACATGTACGGCTATGACATCAGGCGAGTCACCCTGAGCGCCCCAGCTCCCTCCACGGGCATCCCTCATCCCTGCTGCTCCCTGGGGATGCTTCCAGGCAGGGCTGGATGCTGGAAATGGGTGCCCAGGCAGCATCTGTGTCCCTCCAAGGAGCTGGAATCAATTACCCGCAGTGGCTTTAATGGATTTCCACGTGGGGTTTGTCTCATTTGCCTCACTGCACTCCCACACAAACAGCTTCCACCAGGCACAAGGAGGCTGTGGTGATGGGGAAGGACGGGGTAATTAGGTTTGGGTTTTGTTGTTCAATTAGTGCTGTGCCTAATCCTCTAAGTTAATAATCGGGGGGATGATTTCAGCAGCACAAAGATTGGCTGGGCCCCCCCCGCAGCACCACCCGGGCCGGGAGCTGTGACTGTGCAGGTGTTGGCTCAGTAATTGCTTTAGACTTGCTTGATTGTCGTTGATTGGGTTTGGGCGTTCTGGCAGGGCTGTAGTGACAGCCACCACCTCGTCAGGGACGAAGCTTTGAAAACCTCACGTTGCTTTAGTGGCCAAGCTGGGCAATGCCACCTTGGCTGGGGCTGTGGGAGTGAGGGGCCTGCAGAGATCGGTGGGAGATGCCTCCAGCTGCCCCCTTCCACCAGCTGGGCTCGGGGTGGGAATGGAGAGATGGAGAAATCCCAGGCTGGGCACTGGGTTGGCAGCAGCACAGCACCCCTGACCTGCACCAAGGGACCTCAGCCCCACTCAGAGCAGCCAGGGTCCTTCCACCCCTTGCATCTGGATTGCCCAAACATCTCCCATGTCCCATGTGCCCTGTCGTGAAGCTGTCAGTCTCGTTCCTTCCTTTTGGTGACAATTACCGAGCTCCTCTTTAAGTAACTCCCTTTTCCGCACATTTCAATATTTATCCCGTCAGAACATTTGCTTGTAAATATTTCCTCTGGCAGCTGTTGCCTGCTTGCTGCTGTCAAAAATTCAGCTCGTTGGTGAAGGGATTGAGGCTGATGGGACAACCAGGGGTGCTGATGACACCCCACGTGTCACCTTCTGCTCTCACAACTCTTGGGAACCATCACTTACATTCCTTGCAGGGCCCAGCCCCACTGCCCTGCCTCTCCTCTGCACCCAGGCAGCAAGGAGGGAAGCTGAAATTATCATTTTAAAAGTCCCTAGAAATGACCTTTTGTCTTGCCTTTCACACCCTGCCTGGTTCCCTTTCTGCAGCCCTGGGAAAGGTGCCCCTGGTGCCCAGGGCCGCTCTCCATGAGTTACAGGTCTCTGGGAACAACAACCTGACCATGGGCTGAGCTGGCACGTCCCTTCAAGGAGATTTTCTGTCTGAAACATGAAAATACGTCAAATGAATTTAAAATCATTCAGATTTTATTTATCTTTCAGCCTGAGGAGAATTGGGTGAAAAACATATGGAATGTCCAGGGTTCATTCCCTCATCAGGTTTAAACCTGGGATGTGCCCTGAGGCCGGTCCCGTGTTGAAGAGGGGCAGAATTGATCTCAAGTTTAATTTTTTTTCTACATCCCCTCCCCAACAGGGCTGTCTTGTGCTCCCAGTTGCTCTGGGGTGGGCCTGGGAGCTCTGTGGGGGCTGCAGCTCCCATGGCATGGCCAGCACCGAGCCCTGCTTGGTTCCTCTGCTCTCCTCCCCACAAAACTGGAGCAGGAAGAGTGGGCTACCCCAGCAGCCCACATCTTGACCAGACCACCTCTAGGTCTGGTCAAGAGGGCCATGAGCTGGGGGGCTCATCCAGATGTTGCCACCTCCTTGCCTTCCAGGAGGTTTCACCACTCCCTGACCGACAACAACCGCTGGATCCGGGAGCGCAGCCACGAGTCCTATGCCAAGAACTATTCCGTCGTCTTCCCCCACGACGAGCCCCTGGCAGGACGCAACGTGAGGAAGGACCCCCTGCACGAGGTGAGGGCACGGCCTGGGCTGGCCCTCGTGGTGTCCTTGCAGCAAAAAAGGGCTCACAACGAGTGGTTCCCAAAACCGCTGTGATCCCATCCCAGGGAGATCCCTGCCGGATCCCAGAGCTCGCTGGGTGCACACTGCTGAGGCCATGGGCAGTTTGATGGTAGAGGTGCCAAGAATTCCCGTGATATTGGACTCAGCAGATGTGGATTAAGAGCCTGGTGATGATCACCAGGCAAGGGGAAAGAGGAGAGGAGCTCCGAGGCTGAGTTCATCCCAGGGGCAGCTGAGAGGGCTGAGGATAATGAATGCTCACAGGAATCTCCTGCCCCTGCTCACCATGTCCTGGTCACAGTTTAGCAGCAGCTTCTCCCCAAAACAACATCTCTCCATGTGGAGAGAGGCCGGGACACAAGGAGGGATGTGGGAAGAGGGATGTGCCCCTGTGGAGGTGATTTTGCCAGCACTCTCTAAGTGGTTTTGCTCCCAGGGCTTCCTCTTGCTCCTGCCTTTCCCAGCCACTTCCTCACACAGATCTCTGTAGGTGAGCCTTCTCAAGGTGCAGCACTTGACAGAAAAACCCAATTCCCAGAATTTTGCCACACCAGCAGCTCAGAGCCCCCCCAAATCCCTCGAGGTGCTCAGGGTGACTCAACACTGGAGCCTCACCCCACTGCCAGCCCCTGCCCTGGCAAAGCCACATTGCCCAAGCCCATTCCTGCTTCTCTCTGACTGACATCACCCCATTCCTCTTCCAACTGGAGGGCAGAGGCTCATGCAGTACAAGAGACACCCCTGCCCGCCAGCCCCCGGTGTTTGGTTGACAGCTCAGTTGTTTTCTGTCACTGAGGATGCAATTTATTTTTTAATAGCACGTCTAATAAGCGATGCCCACTTGACTGACAGCCTGGTATTTATCCATGCAGCTCCAGAACATGTGCCGTGTTTTATAAATAGGCACTGAATGATTTTCTGAGAAGTTCAACAAAATCTATTCTTTTCCGAACTGAGGCTCCAAACAAAAATGTCTTAATGGATCCCTAATTAATTGCGTGCAGGGAGGTTTTCCTGAGAGCATAGAGGAGGAATGAGAAGGCTGGTGTATAAATATTAAATGTTGTTATATAATTACTCTGTAAACATTGCAGGGAATCTTGCTCTCTGTATGTAGCATCTTTGGGGTCAGTAATCTGGGCACTCTAGTGGAGGTTTTGGTGGGGTGCAGAGCTGGGCTGTGGGTCTCTGCCCCTTGACCACCCTTGAGGAAAACATCCTTCCTGATGGGGACAAAAATCGGGCAATTTTTAGGTTTGACACTGTTTTAAAAGACAAACCGCAGGGCTCATTTTGGCTGTTGATAGCCAAAGCCAAGGGGACACACGTCTGGTCTTGAGCCCACATCTGCACCCGAGGAGGGCAGCCTGGGTGCTGCTCAAAACACAGTGAAAGGGCTTTTTAAAAAAACCATCTGTTCCCGTTTCTCCCGTGCAGGAGCTGCTGCAGCAGGGCTGTGTTTTCCAGGAGCGGCACGGCTGGGAGAGACCCGGCTGGTTCAACCCCGGGGGAGCAGCCCCGGTAAGAACAGCTGGGACTTTGGGGGGTGTTCAGCCTTGAGGGAACAGCTGTGGTAGGACCCAGCACTATGGGAAGGGATGTTGGGGTAGGGATCCATCACTGAGGGCAGGGATTCTATGGTCAGGATCCATCTCCATGGGCAGGGATGTTGGAGTGAGGATCCATCTCCATGGGCAGGGATGTTGGGGTGGGGATCCATCACCGAGGGCAGGGACGTTAGGATGGGGATCCATCTCTGAGGGCAGGGATTCTGTGGTCAGGACTCATCCCCATGGACAGGAATGTTGCAGTCAGGATCCATCTCCATGGACAGGGATGTTGGGATGGAGAACCGTCTCAACAGGCAGGGATGGTGGGGTGGGGATCCATCACTGAGGACAGGGATGTTGGAGTCAGAATCCATCCCCAGGGGCAGGGATGTTGGAGTGAGGATGAGTTGCTGAGGGCAGGGATGCTGTGGTCAGGACCCCTCACCATGGGCAGGGCTGTTGCAGTGAGGATCCATCTCCATGGACAGAGATATTGGGATGGGGATCCATCTCCATGGGCAGGGATTTTGTGATCAGGATCCATCCCCATGGGCGGGGATGTTAATGAGGATCCATCACTGAGGACAGGGATGTCGGAGTGAGGATCCATCACTGAGGACAGGGATGTCGGAGTGAGGATCCATCACTGAGGACAGGGATGTTAATGAGGATCCATCACTGAGGACAGGGATGTTAATGAGGATCCATCTCCATGGACAGGGATGTTGGGATGGGGACCCATCACTCTGCTGAATGCCAGGGTTGGGACCCACCACCACAGCCAGCTCTCCTGGAGTGGGGTGAATATGACAAAGAGTCCCTTGGCTTCGGCCTCACATCCTCTTCCTCCCTGTCCCCGTGCTGCCACCACTCCCCAGGTCCTGGATTACGACTACTACGGTGCCTACGGCCGGGAGCGGCACCGGGACTACGCCTACAACCGCCTGCTGGGGGACGAGTACACCTTCGACTTCCCCCCTCACCACGACATCGTGAGTGGGGCTGACAGCCCCTCCTGCCCTGCCAGGGAACCGGGGCAGTCAGAGGCAGCAGAGCCTGTGCCCCATCGCTGCTCTGGGTGGAGCTGGTGATGCTCAGAGGGAGGGGAAGCTCCGAAACTGGGGAAAATATTTCAAAAATATTAAGAGAAATGTGTGGCCCGTGCTCAGAGACCTCAGGGGAGAGGCCATGGGGATTATGCTGCTGCTTTCCTAAAGTGTTGAGAACAGTTTGGGGGAAAAAGTTCATTTTGGTGAAATTTAGGTGTTATTAATGATAGCTGTCAGTGAGTTAGTGAGGTAAGGAATGGGATCAAGCATTCGGGATGGCCTGTCAGGCTCGCTCCAGCGAACACCTGATTTTTTCAGGAGTGTTTTGAAGCTGTGCAGCCTTCCAAGGCACCAGGAGTGTGTCCTGGTATCGTTTCCCGTTACGTAAATGGTTTAATTTGTGTTTCCCTCTGTGGGCTGAGAGCACGGCTCAGCCTCAGCGCCGTGTTTGCTTTAATTGCAGATCAGGAACGAATGTTTAACGTGCAGGAATGCCCTGGCTCTCTTTGACATGTCTTATTTTGGGAAATTCTACCTGGTTGGACCTGAAGCCACCAAAGCAGCCGACTGGCTGTTCAGTGCTGATGTGAGCAAAGCTCCAGGTACAGGCTCAGCTCCTGGTTTTGCTGGGGAAATCACACCCCAAAACAACCCAGGGCAACCCAGACTGGCTTTTCCTTTAAATGCTGCCCGAGCAGAGGGGATGGGAAGCGTGTGGGAGAGGCTGCTCTCCCTGTCCTCACCAGAGTCTGGATTCTGCCTCATTTACACAGGGGCTCGGTGCTCTGAGCTCGGGGATGAGGGAGGGGTTCCGGGCCTCTGGCTCCAGCTGTGGCTCACATCTGGAGCTGCGATGGGCGCTGGAGCAAACCAAGCACAACCCTCGCCAGCTGTGCTTTGTTGTCCCCTTTTCCGAGGCTGGGAAGCAGTTTATGGCATTTCCAAGGATCCAGGTTCAGCTTCTCACACAGAAAGAGGAAAAAGCACCGTTCCTTTTCCCCTCCCGCTGCCGGGACACCCAGGGTCGCTCAGGGCAGATGAAGCAATGATGGGGACACATTTTCCTGCCGCCCCCCGGCTCCGTGCCGGGGCTGGCTGATGGGCAGCGCTGCCCGTGTCCCCGCAGGCTCCACCGTGTACACCTGCATGCTGAACCGGCAGGGCGGCGTGGAGAGCGACCTGACCGTCAGCAGGATCAGCCCCGGGGCCCCGGGCTCCCCGCTGGCCCCCGCGTTTGAAGGTAAAAGCCCTGAGCCCGGGGATGCTGGAGGGGGAAGCGTTTCTGCGGCCGCTGTCTGCGTTCATCCTCCCGCCGCTGAATCCCCGCTGCCTTTTCAGCTGTGTCAATGCACACAAAGACTTTTCCAGTCCTGGGGAGGTTTGTTCCAGCACCTCCTCCATCCCTGCCGCGCTGGAGGGGCTGCAGGCACAGCGGTGATTGCATTTTCCTAAAGGCAGCCACCTGGCTTTTTCCACCTCTATCCTTCGGTGCCCGTAACCTGATTATGGCCCCTGTCCCCGGGGCCCTGCACTGCTCATCGCTGTTATTGGGTTTGTCCAGCCCCGGCTGGCGGCTCTGACCTCTGTCCGAGTCCTTATCAGCTGCAATTAAAGGGGAACTGGAAGGCAGCAGAGCAGCCCTGGGGGCAGAAATGGCACGAGGCAGCTGTGGAGGAGGATGCTGAGCCGGGCTCAGGGTGTGCACTGGGTGCCCCAGAGCCCTGTCCCCACTCTGTGTCACCTTCAGGTGTAGCTGGAGGGACAGTCTCACCCTGTCAGCCCTGGTGGGTTGTTGTGCCCACGACTCCTTCCCTTCCTTGTGGCAGAATCCTTCTTCCCTCCTGTCTGGGACACTGCCACGGGAAGCAGGGTGGGAAGTGGATGGCAGAGCTGCAGGGTTTGTCGGGCCCTGGAGGAGTTTAATCACAGCAAAGTCTATTTTTCCAATTACAGTAGGTGGCTGCACTTGTTATCATTATGACAGAATACCAGAGAGCAATTTCGCAGTGGCAGGAAAGACAGAGGGGAGATTGATCACTTCTTAATCAGCCCTCAAACACCATCCCTGGGGATTTTTCCTCCCAGGATTACTGAGGAGATGAAATCCTCCCCTGTGTACAGTACAGTCCCCACACTGGTCATGAGCTGGTCACTGCAGCATTCCCTGCTCCCACCTGTAGCTCACAGCTCCCTCCACACTCAAGGGTCTGTTCTGTGCTGGCACAAAAGTGCAGATGCTTTTGCTGTTGGTCTCGAGGAGTTTTTTGCTGTGATGCTCACACACATTTTTAATGGTCATTTGGTTTCCACTGTGCTGAGCCCCACAAAAAAGCAGAGCCCCAAAGCCTTCCCTCATCCCACAACTCTTTAACTCCTTTTTCAGCAATCCCCTGGAGAGGCTCAGGGCTGCACTTCAGGCTCTGCAGAGCAGAACCAGCCCAGCCCAGCACTCTGAACCCTGAAAGGCTGCCCGGGGCTGTTTTCCAGGGGATGGCTACTACCTGGCTATCGGCGGGGCTGTGGCCCAGCACAACTGGTCCCACATCACCACCGTGCTGCAGGACATGAAATTCCAGTGCAAACTCCTCGACTGCTCGGAGGAGCTGGGCATGATGAGCATCCAGGGCCCTCTGAGGTGAGTGGTGTGGCCTCCTCCCTGCAAACTGACCGTGGAGAGGTGGAGGGAGGGATGCAGGGGTGGAAGGAGGCATTCAGGGGTGGAGAGAGGGATTCAGGGGTGGAGAGAGGGATGCAGGGATAGAGGAAGGGGTGCAGGAATCGAGGAAGGGATTCAGGGGTGGAGGGAGGGATGCAGAGATGGAAGGAGGGATGCAGGGATAGAGGAAGGGGTGCAGGGATGGATGAACGAATGCAGGGGTGGAGGGAGCGGTGCAGGGATGGAGGGAGGGATGCAGGAGTGGAGGGAGGGGTGCAGGGATGGAGGGAGGTTTGCCTCAAGTGCAGGTCTCCGTGTTGGGCAGGGGTGGGTGTGAGCCCCATGACAAGGACTGCTGACCTGGCTGGGGTAACCCTCCTGTTTCCATAGAACTGGAATTTCTTTTGAGGCTCCCACAGCACTGCACCTCAGCCACCTCGGCTCCTCTTTGGAGTGAGAAGTCTGTCTTGCCAGCACGATGAGGGAACAAGTTTTGGGGATAACCCTGAGGGCAGGCAGGGAACTGAGGCCCCTCACTGTGCCCCCTTTGCTGTTTCCCCACAGCCGTGTTGTCCTCCAAGAAGTGCTCGACACCGACCTCAGCAACGAGGCCTTCCCCTTCTCCACACACAAAATCACCACGGCTGCAGGATGCCAGGTAGGGAGGGGCCACTCCTGAATCTCCCCAGGGAGCTCTGGGATGAGCACCCACCGGCCTGCACAGCCAAGCAGAGAATCACAGACTGGTTTGGGTTGGAAAGGACCTGAAAAGTCATCTCATTCCAACCCCCTGCCATCAGCTGGGACATTTTCCACTATCCCAGGTTGCTCCAAGCCCTGTCCAACCTGACCTTGGACACTTCCAGGGATGGGGCAGCCACAGCTTCACTGGGCACCCTGTGCCATCTCCCTCTGTTAGGAATGTGTCTGCCTCCACATTATTGCAGAGAGGTTTTGGTGTGGTTTTTGCTGGAAAAGGCCAAAACCCAGAGTGGGAACAGGGTGTTTCCCTCCCTGACTGCCTGCTAGGTGCCATCCTGCTCTTCCAGCCCTCCCAGAGGTGCCACAGCCTGGGCTGAGCTTGGGGAAAGGACAGGGTAACTCATGGCTTTACAGAGGAACGAGAGACGCCTCTGTGGATTAGGGTGAGCACGGGTGTTGAGATCCTCCTGACACTCCAGACAGTTTCCATTTCCCCCTCCTCATACAAAAATGGGGACATTTTAATGCAAAACTTGTCAGGCACTGGCAGAGAGGGACTGGGCAGCCTGGGAGCTGCTGTGTTTGATCACAGGAGAAGCCTGACAGCCCTAAGCTTCCTGCACAGGCACAGATCATCCTGCTCTGCCCAGGCTTCAACATGCCCTGAAGCTGCTGATTGAGCCTGCTTGAAACACCCTAAATAGAAGAGTTGGTGACCATGGAGTGTCATTTTCTCAAAGGAGAAATGTCCTGGGAAAACCTGCTGCTGGCAAGTTTGGGTATCGGGGAAAAGCTTTGGCAAGGTTTCCCCCAGAAACTCTGCCTTGGTTTCTCAGTGATGTTTATCCCGTGTGAAATATTCCTATGGCTGCAAAACCACTTTGGAAGAGAGGGTGGAGTTTGTACCCCATCCTTCCCATGGGAAAGCTGCATCCCAGAGCATCCCTCTCGTGCTGGATGAGCCAGCTGGGAGCAGGGACCGTGCCCAGGACTGGCTCTGCTCTGGGGCTGGTGCCTGGTGGAGGATGAAGGAGGTGAAGGTGAAGCAGTAAATCTCATAAAAGGCAGCAGGAGAGCCGGGAGTGCAGCAGGCTGGATGTTAAGGAAATTGGGTTAAGCCACGTGCGGCCACTTTTCATTCAGAATTAAAATGGCTTTAATTCGACTGCAGCTGCCTGCTGAAGGGATTGCTGCTAAATCAAATTAGAGTGTCTTGATTTGTGAGCAAGAGCCTGGCCGGGCTTTAAGGTGGTTTAACTAAGGCACAGATTTTGCCCAAGTCAGATTTATCTCCAAACCATCTCCACGAGTGCACTTTGGGCTTTGGGTGCCTGAGAACTCAACCCACAGCGAGTCCAGTGTCCCTCAGAGGGGATCCGTGGCCTGGGGGACTTCAAAGCCAATCCACTGGTGCAGGTTGTCCCAAGGGTTGGATTTTAGTCTCCATTAATCCTCCCCACATCCTCCCTTGTCAGCCTGCAGCAGGCCGATACCATCTTGTAAAAATCAGCTTATCCCCTGGGGAAGGTGTGGAAATGTTCCTGTCTCCACAGGCGTGATGAGTTTATTTGCATTTCACTTGCAAGTTTATAAAAAATAATCTGGTCCTTCAAGGGAGACGGAGCTGGCAGGAGTTTTGTGGATTCTTTGGAGTGTAAATTGCCTGATGGACAGAGAAAAGCTTTCCTGAGGGGTGTGGGCTGAGAGGGGACTCCCTGCCTGCTGCCAGGGCCACGCTTCAGGAGGTTTCCTTTGTCCCCCTGGCCAAGGAACACCAGGAACTCCATCCCACGCTGGAATTAGAGTGGGAGGCTTTCTCAGGGCAGCAGGCTGAAGCCTTCGCTGATATTATCGCCTTCCAGGGGGATTAAACTGAACCCAGCATCTTAAAAAAGTTATCACTGAGATTTTCCTGCATTAACTCAGTAGTTGAACAAAATCAGCTGGAGTCAAAGGAGAGTTCCAGCAGAGCTAATGACTCTGGAAATTATGGATTGGTTTGTGAGTTTATATATAGAGTCTCTCATTGTATGGAACAGCAGAGAAAGGTCCCCCTTTGAATCTCACTGCTGGAGGCAGGGGCAAGTTCAGGTTTTCATTTTCGACAATGCTCAGGACGCTTTTGAATTGCTGCACAAAAACCGAGGAACTGATGCTGTTTCACAGCTCCAGCTGAAAGAGCTGTTCCAGTGGGAATCCAGCAGAGCTGCTGAGTGCAGCCCTCGCCATTCCCTGCCTGGTGGGATGTGAGTCCTGCCTGGGGCACACACACACATGGGGACAGCCCCAAACCCTCCCTGTGCCCAGCTCATGACTGGCACTCCCATTTTCCAAAGATCCCTGCTTTCTGTGGGGCTCTGCTCCTGCTGGGATGCTCATCCCCCAGAGCAGCGGAGGTTTGAGAGGAAGTTTCTCCCGGCAGTAACTTGCTCTTGATGGTGCAGAGCACTTTAGTGGCAGTCACAGACAGGGTTAACGAGCCGGGAAGTTGCCTGTCAATCCCCGGAGCATCTCCTGCCGCAATGAAGATGGAAGCTGGCTCGCAGCAGCCTCATCTCTGGCTGTTCCCTAATTAGATGACACCTTTGTGTAGAGGAAAAGGCTTTTTCTGAGCCCCTTGTGCCTGTGCTCCTGGGGAAGGGATTGGCAGCCTTTGTGCCTCGCTGGGGGCTGTGCTGGGGGGACCAGGGCAGGGCTGGCTCCTGGCACCTCGGGAGGAGCTCAAGATAAATTCCCCATCCTCTGTGTTCCTTCCTCCTCCCCACTCCTGTTGAAAAGGTCAAGGCTTCTTACGGGCTGCCTTAAACCCTGCTCGAGGACATGGTTTTTGTGCTCGGGGAAGCAGGAACGGTTTGGGTTCCCAGCCGTGCCCTCTGGCCATGCTGGCAGCACAGAGCCCAGGCAGCCCTTGGGCACTTCTGGCTGCTCTGGGCAGCAGCTGCTGGTGTCTATTTGAATTTGTCCCCGGGATCAGAGAGCACAGCTGGCACCAGCTCTGCTTGGAGCAAGAGCTCAGCAAATGGCAAAATGCAGCTTCTGCCCCAGCCACTCTCAAAGCCAGCATGGACAGGCCAGCCCCAAGGCCACCAGAACCAGCCTGGAAGTGTGTTCTGAGCTGGAAATTGCTTTGTTAAGATGGCAGGTCACAGCCAGAGTGAAATTCTGGAGTGAATCTCTCTCCCAAAGCGAGCTCCGCGTTTGTCGTGGATCTGTATCCGAAGGGATGAACCAGAGGGGTTTTGTGGGGGAGGCAGTGCAGAAACACAATGGGATGAATCAGAGGGAAAGGCAGCTCAGACTCCGGGGCTGTCTCCAGGGAAGGTGCCTGAGCTGGGCTGGTCCCAGCCGGCCTGGAAAGCTTTGGGGATGGAGCCGGTTCCATAGGGACAGCGGGAGGGTGCAGGCAGGGCTGCCTGGGGGAGAAGCTGGGGGAACAGGGGCAGGCTGTTCCCTGGGAGTGCAGCCAGGCTCCAGCCCCGGGAATGAGGCCTCCCTGGAGCAGCACGGAGTCCCTGGTGCCCCTCTGCTCGTTCCTCCTTGGAACTTCTGGCATTTGGTGCGGAGCTCAATTGGCAGCACAGCTCTGGGACAAAACCTCCATGGGGAAACCTGCGCATTTCCTGGTGGGAATGGGATGTGGGTCAGGACACCGGGGGAGGGACAGCAGTCATGAAGTGCCCCAAAAGCAGGGCAGTCCTGCTGGGGACCAGCTTCCCTGTCTCAGTGGATCAGCAGAGGGAGACAAAAGCTCTGCTGGAGCTGGAGCATCACATCTAACCCCAGCTCAGGAACCGGCAGCCAGAGGATGCTGCCAGCAGCCACCTCTGCCCACTGGCACTGATGGCAGCTGGGTTTGAGGTGCCAAGCTTAGGTTGTCCGGAGATGAGAAATTCAGTCTGATCCCAGCTTTGTGCAGTGGGGAGAGAACAGAACTTTCCACCACAAGGTTCCCACGAGGTCCCCAGGCAAAACGGAATTTTCCTTCGACGTGGGAGCGTGTGGCCTCTCCCACCCTGCCCAGCCCGGCCGCACCACGGGCGTGTTTGACCTCTTGCCTTTGCAGGTCCGTGCCATGAGGTTGTCGTTCGTGGGCGAGATGGGCTGGGAGCTGCACGTGCCCAGGGCTGACTGTGTGAAGGTTTACCGGGCCGTGATGCAGGCGGGGGCCCGGCACGGCATCGCCAACGCCGGCTACAGAGCCATCGACAGCCTCAGCATCGAGAAAGGTCCTTTGCTCCTTCCAGCAGCACTCCCTGCTTTTCCTCCAGAGGGCAAAGAGCTTTTTTCCCAGCTTCAGGGGTGGGTCAGTGTGACTGGAGGTGTGGCAGAGATGCGCTGAGGCTTCCCCAGTATGGGCTCCTCTTGAAGGTGTTTCATCCAGGGCTGAGTGAATGAGGGGCAGCGGGTGCCCAGGGGGCAGGGATGACGTCTCAGCGTCCTGGTGCTGTGACAGGGACCCCTGGGTGACCCCTGCTTGCTCCCTGCAGGGTACAGGCACTGGCACGCAGACCTGCGCCCCGATGACACCCCGCTGGAAGCAGGCTTGGCCTTCACCTGCAAGCTCAAGTCCAGCATCCCCTTCCTGGGCCGGGAGGCTGTGGAGGCTCAGAAAGCCAAGGGCATCTTCCGCCGCCTCGTGTGCTTCACCGCGGAGGAGTGAGTAGGGCTGCTGGGTGTGCTCCCAGCGCCAGGACCGCCCCTGCAGCAGCACCTCGGCCGAGCCCACCCAGCCCTGTGTGCACACACGCACGGGGGCCACACCTGGACCCACGGGGAGCCCGGCTGGCAGCCAGCTCAGCTGTTCTCCATGCTCTAATTCCGTCTCTAATTTAAACCCCACGGCAAATTCCCTGTTGGGTGTTTAATGGGAGCTGCGAGCGGCGTGGTGGGGTTGGTTTTGTTTCACCCAGAGCAGCGGGAGGTTTTGTAAATCAGGTTGGAGGGACTTTGGGTTCAGCACACAGAGGTGAACGAGCCTGTGGGCAGTGGGAGCCCTGGCACATGGGCTGGCCTGGGGCACAGCCAGGGCCCCCCAAACCCCTCTGCCCCGTGGTGGGGCTCTGCTGTGGCAGCTCTGGCCTTGCCTTGCAGGAAGGTGCCCATGTTCGGCCTGGAGGCGGTGTGGAGGGACGGGAAGGTGGTCGGCCACATCCGGCGGGCAGATTTTGGGTTTGCCATCGACAAAACCATCGCCTACGGCTACATCCGTGACCCCGCGGGGGGCCCGGTGAGTGCAGCCCCCAGGCGTGGCTGTGCCTCCTGCTGCTGTCCCCTGGGGTGGGAGGTGGGACAGCAGCTCCCTTGTGCTTCCCCCGCGCAGGCTGCAGGGTGAGGGATGTCACGGCTCGGGGACAAAGCTGGTGTCACCCACTGCCACTGTGAGAGGTCCCAGCACAGCTCAAGTGCTGCCTCGGGTGTTAATTACAACCCAATATTTAATTGCAGTAGTGAATTAACTTGTGTTGTAGAGAGCAGTGGCCAATAGGAGCAGGGCAGGCTCTTAATTAACCCTGTCAGGTGCCCTCATTAAGCAGCGTGCTGTGGGCAGAGGGTCTGTGTGGGGACAGGGGTTGGGGTGACATCCCCAGGGCCCCTCTCTGTGCCAGCCAAGAGCTGTGTGTGTGCTGTGATTGCTGCTCTTGCTTGCCTTGGCTTTTCATCCTGCACCCCTGCAAGAGTCCCAAGGCAAGTGGGTTTGTGGCCAGGTGCCCCTGGGAACTTTTCCTTTTCCTTTTCCTTTTCCTTTTCCTTCTCCTTCTCCTCTCCCTTTTTACTTTTCCCTTTTCCCCTCCCCTTTCTTTGCCTCTTTCCCTTCCCCTTTTTCCTTTCCATCGTATACCTCCACAGGGAAAAAAAAGAAACCTAAAAAATTTCAAATACTGGCTTCTTTTTTTTTTTTTTTTCAACAGAGTGCTTTTAACAGCTGTTTTCCTCCTTTCTGCACATCCTCTTGGGGTGGCAGAGCAGGGTTTTCTGCAGGGACCAGATCTGTGGGGCGGGTGGGAGCTTGCCCAGGGATGGAGCTGGGATGCTGGCACCCTGCAGGGGTTTCTCCATGGCTGTGCCTCGCAGGTTTCCCTGGATTTCGTGAGGAGTGGCAGCTACGAGCTGGAGCGGATGGGAGTGACCTTCCCGGCCCGAGCTCACACCAAGTCCCCGTTCGACCCCGACAACAAACGCGTGAAGGGCTTTTACTGAGCGGCCGCTGCGGTGCCGAGAGGGAAGAGGAGCTGCCGGCTGAATTCCCGGCCCCGCCCGCCCCAGCCGGCTCCAGGGTCAGCCGGGAGAGCCGGGCAACCGCCTGGAACTCGTCAAGTAAATTTGGGTCGAATCAGAGGGAAGAGGAGGAAGAGATTCCAAGAAGTCCAAAGACTCTGATGCTCTGTTTTCCGAGAGAGGCGGTGCCACTGCAGCGATAATTCTTTTCCCGGGGTTAATTGGACTGCAAACAGTGTTTGCTCTCACTGCATATGACATGGTTTCAATTTTTGACTTTGCTGGGAACTCTTCCCCCCCAAATGTAGTTTCACGCTGCCTGGAAATGAATTTTTTTTTAAAACTAACTCTACTGTTAATGCAGCCGGAGCCTCCAAACCTGCCGTCCCTCTGGTCCCTTGCTGCGACCTCCCCACTCCCATGGGTGTCACCTCGTCCTGGCTGTGCCCTGGGGACTCTGTGCTGTGCAGGGAAGGGGCAGGAGCACGGAGGCTCATGCTGTGGGTTCTTCTCGGCCAGTGCTGCTTGTGTTTGGGTGTTGTAATCATGGAACAGTTTGGGTTGGAAGGGACCCTAAAGATCATCTCATTCCATGGGTTCCGTGGGCAGGGACACCTTCCACCATCCCAGGCTGCTCCAATTTCTGTCCAGTCTGACCTTGGAAACTTCCAGGGATGGGGCAGCCAAAATTTTTCTGGGCTGTGGTGTGAGGTGGCTGACGGGGCACTGTCCCCACAGCTGTCCTTGGCCCCATCCGCTGGCAGCTCCCCAGTCCCCTGTGGCACCTCCTTGAAGGTCACCTTGTGGGTGGCTCCTTGCAGCTCCCGACAGAGAGGGGGGTGCTGGCAGAGGCTGAGCCCTGAGCTCAAACCCCTGCAGCCCCCTGCAGCTCAGAGCCAGCCTCGGGGGCAGCAGGGAAGGTTTCCCCTCACATGCACACAGCCTGCACTGGAGGGAAGGACCAGCGACCCCCAGCCCGTCCCCGTCACCACCCCGTGCTCTGTCCCCTCGCTGGGCTCTCTGCCGAAGCTCTCACCCGCCTGAAGAAATAATCTCACTCCCTGCTCTTCCCTTTATTTCCCTTGACTAGGTTTGCGTGGGTCATACCCTCTTTAGAGCTGATTTCAATTCCTTACCCGAGCACCACGAGTGCCACGGGCAAGAGCGTGAACTCTGAAATGCTTTGGTTTTACTGAAAACATTAAAACACAAGACTGAGATGATTTTTTTTCTCTGGAGCAGGAGGTGATTTTGCCCTCCCTCTGGCAGGCAGGGGAGGATTGGGCTGTGGTCCTGCTCTGAGGGAAGGAGCGTTCTGCCTCCCTGTGCCTGGAAGATCAGGTTTTGCTTTAAAAAATCCCTTCCGATGTGCAGTGCTCTGACCTGAGATTTCCCTTACACCCAAGGTGGCTGGAAAGGCAATTTTGGGGGCCGCCTGGCCTGGATCCCACCTGTCCCAGGGCAGCAAGGGCAGGCACCAAGCTGGGATGGCCAAGGGCTCTCCTGCAGCACCTCCAGCCTGTCCTCTGCTCCTCCTGAGTGTTCTCCCTTTGGAGCTCGACAGCAAAAACCAATTTATTTTACACTTAGATATTTAATGGAGCAATTTTTCCTGACAGAAGATTTGTCATTCCCCCTCCTCCCAACCTCCCCTTTTCTAAACCCCACCCCAGAGGGATCGTTTGCTCCCAGCCACTGGCATTTGGTGGCATCGAGAGGAATAATCCCGAGCGGGGGAAGGAGTGTGGTGGCCCTGGAGGAGGGAGGGGAGTGTTGGGTGGGTGTTGTGGCACCCCCNATCCATCACTTCCCTCCATCCTTCCATCCATCCCTGCCACAGCTGCCAGCGTGGGGGAGCACCTGTGGAGCCATCCTGAGCTCGGCGGGACCGGCGAGGCTCCTGTGCTGCTCCTACACCTCGCTTCGCTCCGTGCCTCAGTTTACCCGCGGGCAAACCAGCTCCTTCCCCGCTCCCCGGGGCTCGGCACAACAGCGAACCTCGCCGTTATTCCTCCGGGGGTGGGAAGCGGCATTACTCAGAGCCAGGATTGCTAAGAACGCGCTAAATATAGCGATTCCCATCCCCGGAGCACTTTCTGAACCCCGGCTCACGAGCCCGAGGCCGCTCCGGAGGCAGGGCCGGGGCACCGCCGGCACCGCTGTGCGGGCAGCGCGACGGGATCGTGTCCCCGGGGATGCTCCTGCCCGGAGGCGCCGCCCGTCGCGGTGGCAGGCACCGTGTCAGTCCCTCCGCAGCCGGCCCAGCTCGAGGGGCACGGGGGCGGCCGGCTGAGGCCCCGGGGAGGGCGGGCAGCGAGGTTCGGGCTCCCGCAGCCTCTCGGTGATGCTGGGGAGCGGCTGCTTCTCCCACTGGCCCTGCAAGAGAGGTCAGCACCGTGAGAGCACGTTCAGGTGCCTGGAGGCTCGGTGTTTGTGCCTGCTGGGATAAACGGCGTGAGCTTTGATGTCTGAAGTGTTTTTAGCCCAAATCGGGGTGTTTTCTCGTGAGCCAGCACTAACGATTCCTAGTGCAGAAGCACCTACACACCCCCTCGGCAGCGCAGACGTCTGAGGTGCTCCGTGTTCCACAAAGCCACCCCTGCCGGGGACTTTCCACCCCAAAAAGTGTCACCTGCCCAGTCAGGTGGAGACAGCTCAAAGCAGGGAGTCCCACAGGCCCACCACGCTCTGGAAAGCGCTCCCTCCCAGGTACTGGCAGGAATTTGCAGCGTTCCAGCACGGAGAGAAGAAGGGATGCAGCAGCCTGGCTGAGGGGCCGTGGAGCAGAGCCAGGGAAGGGCTGTCACAGCCATCAGGGCTCGCGGTGACCACGGCCAGGACAAATCCCCCCAGCTCTGTGCATGCGTGGAGGAATCTTGCCTTGGGGATGCTCCCTGCAAAGAGCACCCTGCCAGGTGCAGGCAGTGCCCAGGGCTGAGCCTGCCGAGCAGGATCTCACTCAGGAGTGACATTGGCCTGGCCTGGTGGCCGGTGGAGACGTGGGCAGGGGCTGGGAGGGCACGGGGGCCTCAGCTCCGGGGCGGTGACGCTCCGGTTCCTGCGTGTTCGTGCGGAAATGTCAGCGAGAGGCTGAGCCGCAGCGGGAGCAGGAGGAGGGAGGTCTGGAGAGGAGAGGTAGAGCCGTGAGTCATCAGCGAGATGAAAGTGGAATTTATGTTTTCAGCTGAAATTTCTCCTGGTATGTCAAGCGAAACGGGCCAGAGCCTGCACCAGCACCGGGAACACCCTGGGGAAAGATGGAGCGGGATGGAGGGACCTTTCCAAAGCTCATGGGGAGTGACCAGAGAGGGGACAGCATCGCAGGGCAGCACCAGCTGGAGAAAGAACTTCTCTCCTCTACCCTTATGGCTTAGGGGAGCAGTTAAGCATCTTCAGGGTGTGCCTGCTCCAGGGCTCAGCTCCAGCCCTGAGCCCATCTGCCGTGGCGTCTGCCCTGCTGATGCATCCCGAACCCTGTGCCTGCTTTTTGGAGAGATCACAGGCATGTGGAATGTCTTGATAGTTGTTGTTTCCAGTGCTTTCGAGTGGAAAACTGAACAGAGTGAGTTTCCTGCGAGCCCTTGCGGGTGCAGGGGACTTGGGGACGGCTCCGTCCCCGCTGCCGCTCACAAGTGTTACCTTGAGATTTGGCTCGATAATTAACAGCACTCAGTTCCTTCCAGAAATCATCAGATTTGGGATCACTGAACTGCAAAAACATGAGCTTAATTAGAAGCTGGTGCTTTTCTCTTGGCAGAAACAGTATGGAATAAATGAGATGTCTCCAAGTCGGGCTCGCTCTGAAACACCAGCGGAGCAGAGGCTCCTTCACCCTCGCTGCCATGCTCATGACCCACTTTGTGCCAGCATCGGCTCTGCTCCACTCCAGTCCCTTCCTGACAGCCCCCCAGACCTCTCTGAAATCAAGGGAGTCATAAACTAAGAGGTTTAATTCATCATTCTGCTGCTGCACGGAACTTCTGCACTGCTTCTGTCCCTGCAGCAAAACTCTGCATGGCCAAGAGGTGCCAGGTCTCCAGTTACAGAAACTGGAAAGGTTTCTGCCCACTCCAGAGTGAAACTTTGCTAAAGGGAATTTACTGTGGCAGAAAGCTGATGGTCATCCCCACAATCAGCTCAGCATCCTCCTGTGCTGCCGTGGATAGAACAAGGTATCATCCAAGTTTATCGCACTGAGAAATGGCGTTGGAAGCTGATGCCAGCAATGGGTTTAAATCTTCATCATCACCATCATCATCGTGTCCCCGGTCACTGGGCCTGTTTTTATTTTAAAGACCTCCCAGTCCTTTATCCTTCACGTTCTGCTGGATCACCACGCTCGGAGGCTGCACAGATGCTGTGCGTAATGAGCTCGCTCTGCTGGGACCTGGGGTGCTTTGCCAAAATCCTAAAAACCACCTCACGTTTCTCCTTGGATCTGGCCCCACTTTAGCACTCAGCAAAAGCAGCCTCCAAATCACTTTATGCAAATGCATCTCCTAATTGGATCTGGCTGGGAGCAGTTCCATGGTGGGCTCCAGATGTATTGTCTAGGCCCAGGGCTGGGCTGGGCTCTGTGTCCTGCTGATGCCAGGGATTTCCTGGCAGCTCCAGCCCCCTGCCCTGAGCCTGCTGGGTTTGGATGTGTCCTGAGCACTGCAGACCTGACCCTACATCTGGGAATTTTGTCAGGAAGCTTTGGGAGCGAGGCTGTACCTACCGGGAAGCGGACGGCGGAGGATTTGTTGCAGTGCATGGAGATCGGAGCAAAGCCGTAGAGAGATTTCAGCACATCCCTGTTGAACGTGTTCCAGGGGACGGAGTAAAACTGCTGTGGGACAGAGACCTGTGGGCACATGCAGATCTCCTCGTCGTTAAACCTGGGCAGGAGAAAGGCCACGCTGAAACACAGCAGTGCTGTCCCCTCGCAGCGCTGGGTGTGACTCATTCCTCCCTGCCTCAACAGCGACCTGGAACGGCTCCGAGGTCAATGCCGGGCACAGGGAGAGCCTGGAGCAGCCAGCACCTGCAGGGGAGGATTTGGGAGCAGCCCGTGGGTAGGACACCCTGTGCAATGTCAGCATCTCCCCTCTCCTCATGGCTGGATGGGCTGCAGCCTCCTCCTCTGACGTGGATCCTCGGTGTGGCTGCCTTGGGTTATAAGGAATATTTTGCATTTATTCACTTGGCCACACACTGACTCCTGCTGAGAAGTCCCTCCCTGGGACTGCTCTCCCTTCCTGGTGGTTCTCACTACAGAGACATCCTCAAAACCCTGGGTTTGGCTTTTTCACCAGTGCTCCCTCTCCCCCCAGCCCCGCTGTGCAGGGGCTCTTTACCTGTTCACGAGGTTGAAGTACCGGTGCAGGTAGCCCGGATCCACAGCGCTTTTGCACAGCTCCAGCTGGGTCTGGGGGTAGTAGTGCACGTAATTCACACACATCTCCTCCAGGATGCCAAAGCCTCCCTGTGGCACAGGGAAAGGTGATGAAAGGGTCTGGGTGGGGCTGCACAAGGGCAGGGAGGGCCGGGGACACAGGGCTGACACCTCTGCACACTCACATGGATCTATATCTATAATCTATAACTCAGTCTATTATCTATATCTTGATATCTGGATATCTAGAGAGATAGAGATAGAGATAGAGATAGAGATAGAGATAGAGATAGAGATAGAGATATATAGAGATAGAGGTGACAGAGATAAATATCCACACCCCCTCAGGTGCATAGCACGGGCACCTCTCTGCTTGTCTGCCCTCTGAGCAAGGACAGACTTCCAGGCTAGACCCTGTGGTTTACATTAAAATGCAGATTTCCTATAATCCCTCTGCTATATTTAGCCTTGTCCCTGTTGATGGTACCTCTGACAGGCTTTTTTTTTTTTTTTTTTTTTCTTGCCTTTTTAGGG